>JANHAO010013231.1:0-15986 GCA_026873985.1 Saraca asoca
CTTTATATCCAATTCACAGAATGTATAGTCCAGGATGCGATAGAACTCAATCAAATTGGTCTAGGGCACCCATCCAGACTAACAAAAATCTTACACGAATGACATTTAATATACATAGTTACAATAGCAAACATATGTCGCCACAAATTTAGATGACATTCGTTCTTCAATTCCCAAAAATTACAACAGCAGCAGCTCCCCTCAACACCACAACATTCATGGAGATAAAAATATTTTCGTCACCTTCTTTAACTCTATTCTAACTTGAACATTTTGTTAAATTGTTAAAAATAATTACCAAAATAACAATATGATCTAATATCTAATCATGATATGTGATAATACAAACTAACAAAATTACAACAAAATAGGTTCTCAGATTTACCTGGAAACAAAATCGAAGAAGAAGCCATTGATTCCAAATGTTCTATAGAGGAAAGCAAATGAGAAGCTATTTCTATGCCCACTCAGACTCTCTGATCAGTTTAAATAGGGTTACTAATCTTCTGAAGTTGTTAAGAATAGAGGGCCTCCCCTGTAATTATAAAAATGATAGGACAAGCTAACCCATTAAAAGCAAGCTCAATCATAGAGCTTATATCCACATTAGCTCAATCAAAGGATCACATCACTAAATGGGCTTTCCACTAAGCAGACTCTACAAAATGACATCTAATTACCGGACTTATTGTATTATGTCAGTCCAAAATATATAAAAAATACTAACACATTTTTGTTTTCAATCAATTTGGTGGAATTTTTATTTTTTAAAGAAAAAAACCAATAATATTCAAAGACTTCAATATAAATTCGTCGCCACCGGTTGTTGTCACCATAAGCCATCAGTAATGAGGGTAAACTTACTTAAGAAAAATACCGGGACATAAAAGTCCATTCCGCAAAGGAGAAGCAATGCGCTTAGAAGCTAAGCTGCCTCCGTGTACTAATCGTGTCAGATATGGAGTTTGGTTGCTTTGACGTGGCAACCTCTCCTCACGACTCATCCCTTCGACACAACTTTTAGTTAGGTTGTTGGCACAACTCCACTTCAATCAATTTATAATTTAATTTGTTTATATTCAACTCCAATTAAAAAAAATTAATCCACTTAGTTAAATGAATCAAAGTAAAGTATTTTGATTATAATTATTTATTTATTTATTTATTAATATAATACAATTTTATTTTTATCATTTTGATATTATATATATAATCATGTTAAAATTGATAGTTTTTTAAATAATAATATTATTTAATTAAATCTTCTTGTCAAATTCAAATTAAACTTGAACTTGAATCAAACTTTAAATTGATTAAATTTCATCATATTTATTAATTATTATTGAATCAAATTAAGAAGAGGAGTTTTGAGCTTCATATTATTTTATCAAATTAAATTTGTGTTAAAATATTAACATTAATGTGAATCCAAACATCTTTCTATATTAATCAAATTACGTTAGATTAGTACTAATTTAAGTTCAAACACATTTTTATGTTAATCAAATTATATTGGGTGACGTGGAAACTCTGAACTTTTCAATATGAATCCAAATAATAATTAAATAACGGTCGGGCTAGGTCAGTAGCACGCGCTTCCACGTATCGACGTGTCTCATCCAAATAAGGTGGAAGCCAATAATCAGTCGCCACATCAGATTTCTAACACTACGGATCACGTTTCACGCACGTGATTTAAAATCTAGAAGAAGATAGCCTTTTGCTCCCAGGCCAAAACCATGGCAAAAAAAAACGAAAATAGGAACAAGCGCGTGTCCTGAAAATCTTAAAACGTGTGCGAGGGACCAAACATCGATAGTATGAGCAAAATGTTGCCTTCTTGTCTCACGCGGACATGAGGACGGTGACTGATTTCCCCCATTTCAATTTACTCTAAATTTCTTCTTCGCTTTTTTCCTTAATTTATATATACAAGCCAAATTCAATGCAATACTAGCTCTCACATTTTCCCTATTCCTAACTCCTCAGCTTTCTTCTTTCGTTTCAATCCATGTTTTAATCATTAAACATCATCCAAGACGCCGACGATGAAGATGAACAAGTACTTTGTGCCTGCTCAGACCAACAACAAGTACGAGGTGAAGCTGAGCCAATTGAAGCTTCAATTGGGACTCTTTGGAGCTAAGGTTGCTGCTGCAAACGATAAGGTCGCCATTGAAATCGTAGGGAAAGGTTCCTCCAAGACAGCGAAAAATCTCGGTCTTGCTTTTCATCGAGCATCAAAACGACGATCCAATCACACCATGCTCTCTAGAAATCTCAGTGCTAAAGCTCGATATCTTGTATGGGACGCTCGTGACCTCTCCGATTTTCATGTTGTTCTCACCGACGGGTCTTTGTCTGCCTGCGAGATCGCCTTTCATGTCTTATATGTAAGTTGTTGTCTTTCTGTTTTGGTTTTTAAATTCCACTTGAATTTTGTCTTTTTGTTTTTTTTAATGAATAATGAGACATGAAATGTAGGAAGAGGGCAGTGCGGATAAATCCAAAGTTAAACCCGCGGTAGTCGGAAAAGTTACGATGGACATTACGGCGGCGGAGTTGCTTGTCGGGGAGGAGATGAAGACGACGTCGTCTAACTCACGGCTTCAGAAAAGCCTTCCCATAGAATTAAAGGTCAATGGTTTGTCGATTGAGGCCACCCTTTCGGTAAGCTTTCCAATTTCCATCTTTTTTTTCTTTTTTGGGTTAATTAATACTTTTATAATAATAAACTAAAATTGTTCTTATTTTCGTCAAATCACTTAATTACTTTGCAAGGTATACACCTAATTTTGGAAGGAAATAATGAACTATTGCATAGCTGTTTAATTAGGTACATTAATTAACTTCTCAATTAATCCTAGTGTCAGTTACTCCAAAGTCCAAACTACCAAACACCCATCATTGGATGATTTAAGTTTACTGCAAAAAATTTCCTTGTTTTATATGTTGGTTAATATAACTGTTATTACCAATTACTAATATTAGATCAATTGTTCTTAGTTTGGTGAAGCTAATATTAAATAACAACATCATAGCTGTTTGTTTGATTTCTAGAAGAGAAAAAAAGGGAGATCCAGTAAGCCATTTCGATAATAACTATGGTTATTTATATTAATTAACTCCTTAGTTTAATATTGTGCCGTCAATTGCTCCATCGGGTCTGTCCAAATTAATCTTAACATATCAATTCCCTGTCATTATATATTTTAGCTCATGCATTTGATGATTGATTGTGTCTATGGAGGAATAATTATATTATCTTTTTTTTTTCCTTTAAATTATGCCGCACTCTTTGACCAAGGAAACTGTTGCAAGGGCATTGGTTGAACAATTTTTTTTTATGTAGGTGTCTGTGAGCTTCGTGGAGCTTAGGAACACTCACGACTCACACGGAAAAGTTCAAAACTCGGTTGAGTCAGGGAAGAACAAACTCGGAGTTATCGAAAGAGTGAAGTATTTGACAAGCTTGAGGAAGAAAAACAAAGCAAAGAGTGATCATCAAGTTCAACGAGAACAACTAGCGAGTCCGTATAAATCTGACAGATCGCCAATATTTGACTCAGATGATTGGTCCAATGAATGCTCAACCGCAATGGCAACGACAGCCGGCAGGCTCTCTAGGTCCAATAATTCAAACTTCTCTGAAAGGTTCACGAAGAGCTCAGAGACTGAGGCTCGTTTGGACAGAGTCCAGAGGAGCTGGTCAATCTCGACGTGGAATAGAAGCTACAGAGAAATTGGTTTAACGACAAACAAACAGAAACCACTGACTTTGACCAACAGCAATTCAGCTCCTCCAAGGGTATGTTAACGTTAATGTAATGTCTCTTCTCTATTTTAGTCATTATATTAGCATTAATCACTGTCACTCCCTAGTCACTTTCCATGAAGACTCTTTCAAATTTTCAATTGGTCATTTCAACCATTGATATTTTTGAATGGGTAATAGGAAAATAATAATTGTACTAAAGGAGCTTTCTTGTGATAAATAATGATAGCCATCTTGTGATAGAAAAATAAGTAAATAGTCTAATTTTTGGGCTTGTGAATTTCTTGCAGGAATCAGAAGAAGTTTCTTCCGAATTAGGCCTTCAAGTTGATAATTGCAATGCAAGTAAGTGGGAACTAAAGGAGCTTAGGAGCAGAGATGGGCAAGCCAAGCTCAAAACCAATGTATTTTTTGCTTCATTTGATCAAAGAAGTGAAAAGGCCTCTGGTGAGAGTGCCTGCACAGCTCTAGTTGCACTTATAGCCCATTGGCTCCACTCAAACCAAGACATGCCCACAAGGCCTGAATTTGATGGCCTAATCACTGAAGGCTCCTCTGAATGGAGAAGGCTTTGCAAAAGCCATACCTACTCAAAGCGATTCCCAGATAAGCACTTTGATTTGGAAACTGTAATTGAAGCCAAGCTGAGGCCTCTAAACGTTCTGTCGGAAAAGTCATACACTGGCTTTTTCTCACCGGAAAAGTTTGAGTGCTTAAAAGGACTCATGTCCTTTGATGAGATTTGGGATGAGATAAAAAGCAATGAAATTGATTATGAGCCAAGGGTTTACATAGTAAGTTGGAATGACCATTTCTTTGTGTTGAAGGTGGAATGTGATGCTTATTATGTTATTGACACTTTGGGTGAGAGGCTTTTTGAAGGATGCCAACAGGCATACATGTTAAGGTTTGATGAGTCTAGTTTGATGTATGAAAAAGTTAACTTGGAGGAGGCCACTCCAAGGGAAAATGGAGACACTACTAAGAGTAGCACTATAAGTGAGGAAGAAAGGCTTGAGGTAGTTTGCAGAGGGAAAGAGTGTTGTAAGGAGTTCATCAAAAGCTTTCTTGCTGCCATACAGCTTCGGCAATTGGAGGAGGAAGAGAAGAAGGGGAATGCAGCAAATCCCTATCTTCACCGGAGATTGCAGATTGAATTCCATTATAGTTCTTCATCATCCACATCTTCATCTTCTTCTTCTTTCACATTGTCTCCCTTCTCAAGTGGGGAGTTGCAAATTTAGGGTATGAGTTATGTTGTATATGTTGGTCGAAAGTGGTCTTTTTTTGTTAGCACTTACACTTAATAGGTGTTAGATGAGAGAGACGCCGATATTGGATAATAAATTTGGTCCAAAAGTTGGCAACTTTGAGCTATAGGTACAATTGCTAAATACCACATCAAGAGATTCAACTTTGGCCGGTTATTGTTGGTTGCAAGTACTGCCTCTTTCAATCCCTTCAAAAAACAATTAAACCATAACAAAACATAAATGTCATCCACAACCAATTATTACTTTTTGCTAGGTTTGATGTCAACCAGTTAGAACAAACGTCATTCACATAATAATCAATTCTCTCCACACTGATTTTTATCATCTCTGAGAGAAGTGAAAAAGGAAAAGAAAAGGAATAGAAGGGAAGCCAAATTTCTAAATTTTAATAAATTTTGTGAAGCTTTTTTTTTCCTTGAACTATCGCACTAAATTATATCTAATTACGTGGATAATTTTTTCAAACATATAGGATTTAACTTGAGAATTGATAAACAAACCTAAACTTCTCTAAGATTAGGTGTCTTAATCACATGTCACATTATTATTCTTTGACTAATCAAGACATCCAAAATCTGAAAAAGCTCCCTGCACTTGAAAGTGTAGCCTTACTAAATTAGTAAATTACTAATAAACAAGTGAAAGCAAAACACATGCCAAATCATTTAGCATTTTCTTGAAAATTTTCTCATTGCTATTGCTTGTTTTCCATTACTTATCTTCATTTCTTTGTATCTTACCTCAACAACACTATCATTCTACCCAAAGACTAAATATTCTATTTTGTGATTTTCCGTAGTGTTGGAAAAAATATCCACACTTCAAATAAATTAGTATCAAGTGATTAAAACAATCAAAGTAGCACAATAATACACAAACAATTTAATGTGAAAAAATCCTAAACTTTAAGAGAAAAAATTATAGATGAGAAAAGATCCATTGTAATAAAAAGATTACAGAAAAATGTGTGTGAAGGTTCAGAAACTATAATCCTATACTTCCTAACCACTATCCTTATATCTCTCCCAAACCTTTATAAGAGTTCTTATATAATCCCATAGATGCTCATATCAAATCTTTCTCATATTTCCAATCTTGTTCAAGACAAATATTTATAGCTCAAAATATTTGTTTAGCAAATATTTACAATCCTACTCTAACATAAAAATCTAACTTACATAGAAAGAAAACTTACAATAGAAAATTAAAACTAATTGATAACAATTATAATTTGGGTCAAAGTCAATAATATTCACCTTGACACAAATTTTACCAACGCTAGCCATGAAAGTTTGCTATTATTGTAATTTTTTGTAGCAACCAATTTCCTATCAAGTAACTCCACCTTAATTAAGCGTCAAAAGTTTCATCGGAGTTTATCCACGATCTCCTCATCTAGAAGCATCTCTATCATCTTTAGGAATGCCAAATCTTGCAAACATTCTCACGAACCAAATCTTTATAACACTTGATCTCCTTATCTACAAACATCTCTATCATTTGCAGAAACACAAAACTTTGCAAACACTCATGAACCAAATCCTCAAACACACACACACACACACACACACACACACACACACACACACACACACACAATAGGTATTCTTCATAACTAATAGTGATGTCCTCATAAATCTTTTTTTTTCTAAGCATACACATAGTATAGGTACTCTTTCTTTTCCCTTGCACTTGTGTTTTCCCCAAATCTATATCTCTATTATTAACTACAACTCTTTCACTCTTGCACGGGTCGAAACATCTATCTCCTTAGCATTATCATTATTCATCACTGACTCTTATATGAATCAAACTAGTTACCTCTGCAATATTATCATTCATTGTCCTTAGCTCATATGCACAATCGAACTGGCTCTGCAACATCATCATTCATCATACTTAATACTCATGTGACATTAAACTAGGCTCTTGCTATCTCAAATTGCTACTCTTCACACGGGATCAAACCCACTCTGATACCACTTGTTTAGAAAAATATTCCCACTCTAAACAAATCAACATTAGATGATTAAAATAATCAGAGTAGCATAATAACACACAAATAATTTAACGTGAAAAAATTTCAAACTCTAAGGGAACAAATCACATATGAGAAGATATTCATTATAATAAAAAATTTACAAGATAATATGTGTAAAGGTTTGAACTATAATCCCGCAACTTTCTAACCAATATCTTGACATCTCTTCCAAATCTTTATAAAGGTTCTCACATAATCTTATAAACACTCACATCAAATCTCTTTTATATCTTAAACTCTTGTTCATCACAAATATTTATAGTTTAAAATATTTATTTGTCAAGTACTTACAATCTCACTCTAACACAAAAATCTAACTTAAATAAAAAGATAACTTATAATAAAAAAATTAAAATTAATTAATAACAATTAGAATTTGGATCAAACTCAATCCACGGTGACCCTCTGAACATCTTGCTTCATTTGTTTATTTGCTTTCTAATTTATTTTTTACCATTGGGACAAGTTTATGCAACATGGGTTATCCTTCTTCCCTTGAAGAAAGATGACTTGAGAATGGGGTCCGTCAAAATTTGTTAAAGTCAAAGTTGTCCTTAAAAGTCTTTCTTCTTTTGGTAAACAAAGGAAAAAAATATAAGTATTTGTCCCTTTGATGCAAACACAAGTACTCAATCAAGTCATTCAGTACTCAATTATCATTTTTCTTCCACATTGGACTTCTCAAAGCAACTTTGACTACTAGATATGAGATGATTGTTAGATATGGCAATGAGCAAGGGAGGCCTCCTTGTCCCCCACTTCCATAATCAAACGCCTGGCCCATCCTCTTCAAACATCTAAAAAGGTCACTCCATGTTATTAACACTAACCATGTTTTACATCTATTTATAGGCTTTGATATCAATTTATTAGTCTTCAAAGCCTTTTTAAGGAGGTTGGTTGAGAAATATTAGCATTATTCATAATTGGCTCACAAATGCAATGTAAAGCTCGCATGTTAATGGGAGACTCACTTTTCTGATTGTAAAGCGGTTGTGAATAAACAAATCATACAAGCAACTTTTTCTTGCAGATAATGTCATGGCACGCTGATAAACGAGGGAGGAAATGTCAAAAACATCACAGCATCATCATCAAAGAATCTCTTTCTTGCTCTGAGTTTGGAGGCCTGAGGCCTTCATCTTATTCTTAATTTCAAATCAAAATTTAGGCAACCGGTCACTAGACAACAAATTGTACAGCAGCATTAACCTACCTTTCCGATACAATCTTACTGTTACACTTTTGTCCTCTTCACTCTATTAAATTCTTTTCATCGCATGGGACACCTACCTTGGTCTAGAAGATAAACATAGACATGGACATTGCAGAAACTAGTCAAGCTGGAAAAAGGACATGACATACTTTAATACATTCTAGACAGACCCAACAATTCATCTCCCTTCAAAATAACATTGTTGAGAAGAAGCTCAACAGTACATAAATCCCAGCCAAAGCATAATGAAGCAAAATTTAGTATACAAAAGTACAAACCTCAATCTTCCACTCTTCTTGTCAAGTTACTATGTGAAATCTATGGCGGCAAACAAAGTTTCTGATTTTTTACAGGCTCACCCAAACATGCTTTCCTTTTGCCCGCCACTGTTGATTGCTCACTCAGAGATTCGTCCTGAAAGCGACATTTACTTGAATAGCAATCCAATGTGCCATATCCTTTGTCCCCAACAAAAGAAGATAACCTTTTATCCTTACGGGATGTCTGGCCATTTTCAACACTAAGGACTGGTATGGAGAAAGGTCCTAACCGCAGTGACAGATCACATCCAATTGCTCTTGGGTTCTCAGGATTACCCCTTATGAGTGCCTGAGATCTCTGATTTGAGGCATTGATGTTAAAGGCCAGGTGACTCTGAACCCCCATAATGGCAGGTCCTAAAGTGTTAGAAACTGGTCTTTCAGGGACTTTAAGACCTTGTTGGGATTCATCAAATTGATAGTGATTCCCATAATACAATGGGTAAACTGAAAACAAGTTTGATGGTTGGTGGTGTTCCAAACACTGGTTATTGCTAGTTGAAGAAATATTCTTAGAGACAAAGGGCAATGTGTTAGTGGTCAGAATAGAATCTTCATTTTGGAGAGCAAATGGTTGATATTCAGAGCCCAGGCGAGTAGATTTCAATGAGTTTAAAAAATTTGAGCACTTAGACACATATTGTGACTTAGTTGCATCGTCCCCTCCACTGGGAAGCTCTTGAGTGTTGGGACTCAGATAAGATCTTGGGCTATTGCGCTCACTCCTTGAAGCCTTTCTTGGCGAGCAGCCCAAATTGAGAGCAGCTGAATTTTACCAAATGTAGAAGCAACATTATATTCTGAAAAATGATAAATGCACTTAAGCATACTCGTGTTTACATAATGTGACCATCAGATCAAGGAATAGGTGACACCAGTTTATATTAGATTCTTCCAAATGTAGAGTGAGTAACAATTTGTGAGGGAAATGAGTAAGCATAGCATTACTCTTTGATCACCAAGAGAAACAACGGAATTTCAATCGATCTTAATTCTCTTTTTCACTTTTGCTTTGTTTGGGGTGGGGATGCAAAGTTTCAACCTTTGTAAGTAAAAGACACTAAAAATGAACCCCCAAATGCTAACATACAAAAGGTGGGTTTGAAAATTCAGAATCCATTGTTCATACCTTCAATGCAAGGCTGAAGATACTCTCCAGTTTCAGCACTCTCATCGCGTCGAATTATTGTATTAATGGCGTCATTTGCTCTTTCCAGAAGGGTTGTAAGGTCCATATATTCAGCCTATGCAAGAATAAATATTCAACAATAATTTGTATTCAGCAATCAGCATACATAATAATCTGTTTTCATGATTATCAGCCTTTGTCTATGTCCCATAAATTGGCTAAAGTAAAAGCAATTGCAAGCAGAAAAAGGGAAAAAAACAAATACCTCAGAATTGGCTTTAGAGTAAATAATTTCTTCTACCCTGAGCACAACAACAGGGAGCTTCTCCTCATATTCTTTGTTCTTCTTAGTACTAGAGCTATGTATCTCATTGACAATCCTAATCATTGAATTTAACACAGATTAAAATAGAAAGGTAAGAGAAAAGCATATCGAAATAATTTCTGCAGGAAAGAGAAATCATAAATCATGAAAAAACCTGAAGATTTCTTGAATGAGAGTTCCTCTAATAGGTTGGTGTTTATCACTGTGCCAAGATCTCCTAACACAGTCATAGGACCTTGAGCCTGGCCTTGGCATTCTAGAAGAAACAGAGGAAAGCAAGGCAAGCAGGAAGTGTGGTCTGTTTCCTGAATTAGAACCAAAAACTAAAGCTTGCAGCTTGCTCTGACTGAGAGATTGTGGGGGGTTGAGTTTTGTTTCTTCTGCTTTTGCCCTTTTCCTTGCTTGTGAAACTCCCCAAAAGGCAAAAGTCTCAGACACACTGCTTTGAGGGTCTGGAACTAAGTGCAGTTCCACCACATTTTAAGTGAGGTTGGCAGCAGAGAAAGAGAGCTTTTGCTCTGTTTTTTTTCGTTTTTCCTTATATTAAATCCTTAATTATTTCGGAGTTTAAGTATTTTTATTTCTATTTTATTTATCATTCATAAAGATTTTTATAACTACAGGTAGTAATATAATTTTATTTAAAATAATTAAGTTTAACTTAATTTAAATTTTGATATCTATACAATTATGAATAAAATTATAAAAACTAATTCTCAGTAATATATTAGGAATAGAATATTTGAATATGTCATTATTATATTTAAAAACTTGCCATAATATTTACAAATTATTTAATAATTTAATTCCAAACAATTATTTTAAGTAAGTGAAATCCATTTAGTTTATATTCCGTATTACACTGTATACAAATACAAAAATGCTAAGAAATTTTTTTTTTATTTACTTAATTTCTCATTTTAATAATTCAAATATAAAAGAGTAGTGTTTAAATAATATTTTCATTATTTTTCTATGGAAAAGAGGGAGGTGGGTAATTGAAAAGTTGGGTCGGTGTGTTCCCCACTGATCCACATACCTGCCATCTGCCAATGGTCTGTTTTGGGCAACTTTGTTTATACCACCCATTGTCACTGTCAATGACCTCTAAGCAACCCCAACCTCTCCTCATACTGTAACAACTGTCAACCCCACAACACAACTTTAAAGAGCCTTTAATCAAAATAAGAGAGAAACATGGAGGATCAGTAAATCAACGCTTTCCTAATTCTCCCGTTTCAGATTTAATAAATCTTAATCCATGTTTAAAAATCACGTGAGAATTCTACATTCTTTAACGAAGAATATATAATTTACAATAAAATCTATTTTTTTTTATAAAAAGAACATTTAAAAATATAATTAATAATTGTATTTTAATGTCCAGACATTGCATCAACCCCTTCAAACTTTTAAAAATTTATTGTATTACATATAAATAGCCTAATTTATACAAGACGTACAAAAATAATATTTAAACCTAAAGCATTAAAGACAATATTTGTTATCGACTAAGTCTAACTTAAAAAATATTATTAAAGACAAATTACATTTTTTTTATGTTTAACTTAAATACATTTATATCTTTATATTTTTAAAAACATACACTAATTTCCTTTTTTCCATATGTACTTACCTTCATCTTCTTCTATTTCAAATTTATACTCATCTCTCTTACTCTAAACAAAAAAAAATAAAGTAAGTATATATTTTTGAAAAAAAATATAAATGTAATTAGGTTAAATCTTAGAAAAAGTGAGTGTAATTTGCCTTATTATTAATTATTCTTTATATCAAACAAACTTATACTCCTTTTAAAAGATTTACAAATGCTCTCAATATTGCTAAGTGTCATGAGTTGGCATTATGAACTAATTCAATAGGGAACCATACTTGATTTTAGATAAAACATGGCGTAAAAATTAAGCATAAAGTGGAGGTTCCGTGATGTGAATTTTGGAGCAAATCAATGAATGCATTGTGTATTATTTTTCCTATTTGGTGGCTTTCATATCTTTTTGATATAGATCATTTATCTAATATAAGTAAAAAAATACATAATTACGATATATCCTTATATTTTTATCTTTACATCCATATAAGATGTCACATAGATTCCATTCCTAGCTATAAGAAATGCCCTTATGTTAATTTAAAAAAAAAAGTATGTTTACTTGTATCATAAATATCTTGGCTTATAATGATCTTTAAGGGGGGCATGTTTGATAACCTGCGTGGACATTGAGACACAGGATAGAGATCAAAGTATGATGGCTTAGAGACTCCTCCTTCATATTCAAAATTGTGTAATGAGACATATATTAATAAAATGAAGTTATCATTCTCTTTATTCAATGGTCCCTCCTTGTTGTGCACTAGAGGTTACTTGTGTGGGTCGTTCTCAAGGCCTAGTATGTGTGGCTACTTTGACTACACGTTCATGTTGCACATAGGATTTCATTGTATGAGCAATTGAAATCTATTTTGCCCATATTTATTCAAGTATGGCTTGAGTTTATTAGAAAGTTAGCATGTTGACTAAAAGTTCACATCATGTGCCACATGAAATAGCTAGAAGAGCTACTGGCCTGTGATTGTTGGTATTAGAACTCAATTATGCTAGAAAAAAGCAAATTGGACATAATTCGAATAGATTTAGCTTGTCCAAAGCATATAAGGGTTATAAATGAAGTGAACACTCAGATAAAATAATGAAGAGATGCTAGTAAAGACTTGACCGGGAGGGTGTGTATATATATATATGCAAGATATTGCATTTAAGGGAATGCAAATTAGTGCATCGGGTGCAAGCGTGTGTAGAAGTTGACTAGTTTGTTATACATTATAAGACATTGGTTATGCACTAATTTATAGTAGCATTTGAAGCAATACAAAACCATTTGACATAATGAGTAAATTAGCGGCCTATCTAGTGGAAGAAAGCCCTTAGAGAAGCCCTAGTCTTGTTAAAAGGACTTGACAACCTACATGAAAGACATATTAGCTGTCAGCGAAGCCTAAAGGGTGAAGTCATGGTTGTGCTAAAATGCATAGTCATAACTGACAATTGACACATCTTGTGGGATGACACATTAAAAGAGATGTATTGATCAAACAAATCTTATTAAAGGAATCCAAGATTGTGTCAAAAGACATGAATCCTACTCGAAGAAATAAAACTGGTGGGGACAGAAATGATCCAAGAAGAATTAATTTTGCACAACAATTGCATGGGTGTAATGAGTGAGCTGCAATGCTTATCCATAAGATCTGAGACTAAATGCTAGAGGAGCTAGCATATCATAGTCACATGACAAAGTAGTAATGGTACAAGATGTAGTGAGTTAGAGCTATATAGCTGCATGGCAATGTTGTGACAATGACTTAAGGTGTAGTGGGCTAGCATTACATAGTTATAAGAAAAACTTTATGACAATGACTGTGACATTCATAATTTCTTGTGCATAAGAAAAGTGAAGCTTGAGTTAGAGTGGTGGATAATTCTATGCTCAACTCCCATTAAGTCATTGATGTGAAAGAGTAATCAGGAGGATGTACTCAAACTTGGCTATAAAGGCCTAGATATTAAAAGATGTTGCTCTAGAAGTGCTAAGATGAGGCACTAATCATTAAAGAAGTGGCTATGAGGATCAAGATACTAGCAAGTGTCTATAAGGGTCACAAGAGATAAGCAAGTATCAAATTTGAAGAGATAGTACTGAAAAGTGTAAACTTAGGAAGCGTCATGAGGCTAAGATGCTAGATAGCATTAACTTTGAAAAGGTTATGGTGGCCAAGATACCATGAGGGTATCAATTCAAAGAGGGTCTGAAGATTCAATCAAGTGTTGAAGTGGTGTAGTAAAGTGTAATAGATTGATCAAACCCAACGCAAGCAAATTTGTAAGCAAGAAATAAGACTTGCAAGTAAGCCTTGTTACTTATTAGCATAGTATGAGATTTGTGCTAGAATATGGCATGAAACTTATGTCTATCATATCCATGGAATGAGACTTTGAATTAAGTGGTCTAAAATGCCAAACAAACACACAAGCTATGGAAATAGCATATACTTAAGCTATAGAGGTAACAAGTGAGAGCTGTGTGGAGCAGCATACCACAAGCTACAAAGATAGCAAGCCAAGCGCAAGTTACGAAGGTAACAAATTGGAGAACTATGGAGAAAATGGCACACAAAGAATGTTAAGATAACATAGTAAAGTCTGTGAAAGCAGCAACACTTAAGACATCGAAGTTGTGAAGCTAATATTCCAAAGATTTTGGGGGAAGCAAATGCTTGATGGTTTAAGTTCAAGGAAGAAAAAACCAAGATGAAGTTAATGGAAAAGTTGATGAGCAGTAAAGTACTGATTATCTGAAAATTTATGTCAGGTTAAAGATGCCATTTATCAAAGCCTCTTAAATGATATTAGCTCGAAAAGACAAATATGAAGTGGTTGAAGGAAAAACTTGAGTGGAGTAAGCTAAAAACTCATATGAAGATTCAAGAAGTTGGCCTCGGTAGAAGAAATCCTTCATAGAAGTAAACTGAGGCATTAATGAAGGCATTGACATTTAAAGTAGGGGAGAATATCACAAGTTAGCCTTATGAACCAATTCGTCATGTAAATATGCTCGATTTTGAAAAAAATTTATCATAAAAATCAAGCATGAAGTGGAGGTTCTGTCGTGGAAATTTGAGAATAAATGCACTTATATATTATCTTTCCTATTTTAGGGACATTTATGTCTTTTTTAACATAAATTGTTTGTTCATTATGAGTAGAAAAGAACATGGTTGCAATTCTTATATTTTTATTTTTTCGTCCATATGAGATGGCACATAATTTTTTAGCTACAAGAAAAGCCCTTATGTTAGCTTAGAAAAGTATGTCTACTTGTGCTAAAAGGGCTTTAACTTATAATACTCTTTATAGGGTGTCTAAAGACTTAGGTAGGCATTGAAACATGAGCTAGGGATCAAAATGATGGCTTAGAAACTCCCTATACACACTCAAAACTATGTAATAAGGTATATATTAATAAAATAGAGTTATCCTTCTCTCTATTCAAATATTCCTTTTCTATTGCACACTAAAGGTTATTTGTGTAGAGCTTTCTTAAGGCTTAATATGAGTGGCTACTTTGACTACACATTCATGTTGCCTATAGACATGTTATGTGTAGGATTTTATTGTATAGGTGATCAAACACTATTTTTCTTGTTATCTATCTAAGTGTAGCTTGAGTTTATTAGAATCTTGACATGTTGAACAAGAGTTGGCATCATGCACTGCACGTTATAGGTAGAAGAGCTACTAATCCATGACATTGAGGCATGTTATTATTACAACACTAATAATCTCATGTTCTAGAGCTCACCTCAATCTTAGGTCATTTTATATCAAATATGAAATCAAGCAAATCCAACCTATCATAATTTTTTTATAACATGGATGACAAGTCACTTAACATATGCATGCAACATTTTGAATTTGAATCCATGATATTAAAGGAGAAAAAAACTTAAAGATAATATTAAATGTTTTTCCATCAGTAAAGATGCTATCCTAACTAATCATAACTTCAAAATAACCATTTTCATGAGCTCTTTATACAAAAGTAAAAGAGGAGTTATTATGACAATATTAACGGAATAAAATTTTCTTTGACTTCCAGGGGCATCTTGTTTAACTTGTGAAAATGGAAAAGAAATGAAATCAAATAAGGATGAGTATTGATAATGGTAATGAATGTTTTTTGATTTCTTTGGTTCAGTCATGGAATGGAATCATGTCGTTTATAATTCTCTTTTTTGTAGTTTGTGTAAGGAGTTACGCCCCAGCATCCCACATCGGCTAAGTCAGGATCCGGGGAAGGCCTTATAAGGGGGACTTCGGTTCCTCC
>JANHAO010013232.1:0-15950 GCA_026873985.1 Saraca asoca
TATTTTGATTTCAAATTTTTAATATTTGAATTATTTATTTATTTAGGTAATAAAATTTTAGTATTTTAATATTATTGAAATAATTCTCAACTTAGAATTTGGTGGTATTATATTTAAATATTATTATTAAAAATAAAAGTTAAAAATATTTTAATATTTGAGAGAGTTAAATAATTTAAATTTTAAATAATTTTAATAATATATCATCTAATTTTTAAATTATAAATTATTTTGATAAATGCCATATATCCTCATTTTTTATAGAAATTATCTATTTCAAAAAAAAATTTAATAAAATTATTTGCATCTGATTTTCAATCTAAAATCATTAATAGATTTCAATTTAAATTATTTATGTGTGTATTAAATAATTTATATATAATAAATAATTATATTTATATATAAATTTGATATTTCATAGTTTCCTATTTTGAAATTTTTATTACTTTTAAGTATTTATCTCAATTTTAATTTAAAATATTTTTAAAATATATTTTTTGAAGATAATATATTAGTTATAATAATGCATGAACTTTTATTAATATATTAAGAAAATATTTTTAAAAAAATAAAAAAATTCAAATGATAAATTTAACTAATCTGAAAGTACTAACTTTATCAAATTAAAAAATATATAATATTTTTTCATAATTAAAATAAATATAATTATACCAATTATATAGTTATTTAATAAATAAAAATATAATGATAATTTATCAATATTTAAATATATTATATTTTATAATTTAAATTCGTATTATAAATTACTATCAAATAAAATTATTAAACACATACATTGCACAAGCTAGTTATATATGTTCACTTAACTCTAAGGGAATCATAAGTTCAAATTCATAAAAACAAACACTTCGAAGTGTTTCTTGATATAAATATATGGCAAATAAAAAATGTTAATAGTAATCTAATTTATTTAAAACCATTTTTAAAATTGCGTTCATAATAAAATCTAATATAATTGGCATCATTATTTTAGAATAGGCAAGTCCGCTTTGTTGGTCCCAAATTGTGGCTGGATTCTAGTTTGAATCTCAGCGAAAGACTTTAAACTTTCTTTTATGAGTTTCAAAGCAACTTATCAGAGTTCACAGAACTGATGTTAATTGCTTTAATTGTTAATCAAGATTCAATTTATCTAATAGTAATTATGCAGATGACTATGCAGATCATTATACAAATGGACAATAAGTGCATAAAAGTAAATAATACTATAATTTTTAAAATGGTTTCACTTCAATCAAAATCATGATTGAAGTGTACATACACTCGACCTAATTCTCAACCAGATAGTCCTTTTTATTAACAATCACACAAGATTTAATTAGGCTCTTGCAAATTAGTTTAGATACAAATTTTCTTTACACCCTCTAATAACTATGATCAACCTCACAATTAAAGAAGATGCAAAAGGAAAATCAGCATGTCCTTTTGTATTTCAGATTTCTATCAACCTAGAAATCCAAAATAGATACAAGAATTCAAGTTAGAAATACAATACTAGAGTTAAGATGAAAATCTCAATTATCTACCATGTGATCTTCTTTAATTTGATCCAAGATTGACTACAATTGATGAATTTGATGAGGTAGAGATAGATCAACTTCAAGCTCTATTTTCTCTAAGGTTTTCGCAGATGATGTTATAAAAATAATGTGTTTGTAATGAGGTTAGATGGTATTTATAGTATGGTAATTGACATTTAAAAAATATCTAACTTTTAGACTGTGAATCGATTCAGAGCAGTTATTAATTTATGAATTGATTTATGAATTAATTCTTCTATGAATATCATCAAGAACATTCATGACTGAATCGATATTCTAATCAATTCAAACTATCATGTGAATAGGTCATGAATCGATTACCTAATTGATCAAGAAAAATTCCTAACCTTTAGTGAAAGCATTTTTCAAAACAATTCTTTATGAATCAATTACCTAATCAATTCAAGTTATTTTTACAAGATTTGTGTATGAATCAATTCATATAATGAAAAACAGTTTTTATAAAAATTTCACTTGTGAAAGAGCATTTGAAAAATTAGTTGGAAAACTTTTATTTCAATTATTTATTTCTACCTTAGCTTTGTCGTTTTAAGAAGCTTGTTTGGATCACAATGAATTAAATCACACTTACAAAATATCCTAATTAAAATCAATAAAAATACTATATCTAATGTGGATTTCTTGAATATCATTTGATCAACTTTGAACCTGCAAAATCAGCAAACACTAAAACAAATAGTCAAATTGTGATATTTATCAAAATTATTTTTCAATATCAAAATTGAAGAAAGCATGATAGCAAGGCTAACAATCTCTCCTTTTTGGTTGGTAACAAACAATTTAAGATAAAGATTAAAGTTTTTAAAGAATACAATTTTATATAAGGGTCAATCAAAGTTTTTACTCCCCCTTAAGTTTTTACTCATCTTTCTTTTATCTAAAATCCTATTACTTCTCCCCCTTTTGACACATCAAAAAGAAATAATGCATTAGTAAATGAGAAGTAAATTTTTTTTATAAAATCAGAAATCATAATCAAGATAGAACCAAAAAAATCAAAATATAATCCATAATATCAATATTATTAGAAATTTAGGCTCCCCCTGAGGTAATGATTCTTATAATTTGTTGAGAAATTTTTGTTGAAAAGTGATTTAAGAGTTGTTGCATAAATCAATTTATGTATTTATACATCAGGTTTTGAATCAATTATAGCTGAATAAAAATTTTCAAAAATTTTGAAACATTTGCCAAAAGATTCAAAATCTGATGAATCGATTTGATCAGGATTGAATCGATTCGGGAATCAATTTATTTAGGTTGATAAAAAATTTTCAAAATTTGAAATCTTCTGGAAAGATTATAAATTTTGTGAATCAATTTACTAATCGATTCATAGTGTAATTTTTTTTAGTAGTGAATCGATTCAGAAACTTATAGAAATCCTAGAAAAATTTGAATCCATTCAAGACTCAATTCAGAAAGTCTTGAATTTAGTTTTCATATAGTTTTGTTCCAAAATTGTTAACAAATGATATATTTACCAGCAGTGATCAATTCAACAATATTTATACCTTAAATCTCATATCAAGTACCTGCAAAACAAACTTAGGGGAATCTCCGATGCCTAAGTTAGAATTTGCAAAGTAAAATATAATCAGATATAAGAGATAAACATATCAAAATAATGAAGATTGGCTAGTTAAAATCATTTTCTAAGAGATTTAACATTCCTAATTCTCTTCAAATAAACACAAACTGTTTTTTATCTAACGATTTAGTAAAAATCTCTATTAGTTGAAAATCAGTCTGTATAAATTCAATTGAAATATCACCTCTTTAAACATGATCTCTAATGAAGTGATGTCTAATTTGAATATGTTTTGTTTTGGAGTGCATGATATGATTCTTAATAAGATTAATTGCACTAATGTTGTCACACATTATAGGAATTTTATCAAATTCTAAGTTGTAATATAATAGTTATTACTTTATCTAAATGATTTGAGCACAACAACTCCTAGCGGCAATATATTCTGCTTCTGCAGTTGATAGTGCAACACTATTTTGCTTCTTACAAGACCAAGAAACTGGAGAGTGACCAAGAAATTGGCATGCTTTGCTAGTGCTCTTTTTATCAGTTCTACTTCCTGCGTAATCTGCATCGGAGTGGCTAATTAAACTGTAAGTATCTAATTTAGGATACCATAATCCTAAGTGCCTAGTGCCTACAAGATACCAAAAAATTCTTTTGATTGCTGAAAGATAGGATTCTTTAGGTTCTGATTAATATCTTGCATAAAGATATAAACATTATATTTGGTTTACTTGCTGTCAAATATAATAAGCTTCCTATCATGGCTCTAAACAATGTAGCATCAACATTTTTACCATTTAAATTAGAATCTAGTTTGAGCAATGGACTTATTGGAGTACCAATTGGTTTGCAGTTGTCAAACTTAAACCTTTTGAGTAGTTTCACTGTATATTTGGTCTAACTTAGAAAAATACCATTGGTTCATTGTTTGATCTACAATCCAAGGACGATAGTTAATTCAATCATCATTGACATCTTAAATTCACTTTGCATCAACATAGAGAAATCCCTGCACAAGTAGTCATTAGTGGAGCCAAAAATGATATCATCAACATATATTTAAGCAAGTAATATGTCTTTTCCTTTTTCTTTTATGAAGAAGGTGGTATCTACTTTACGTCTTCTAAAGTCTTTTTAACTTAAAAATTTGCTTAGTGTTTCATACCACGCTCTAGGAGCTTGTTTAAGACCATACAAGGCTTTTTGTAATTTATAGACATGATTTTTATAAAGGTGATCTTCAAAACCCAAGGGGTTGTTGAATATACACTTCCTTCAATATATAACCATTTAAGAATGCACTTTTCACATCCATTTGGTATAGTTTAAAGTTCTTTGAACAAGAATATGCTAATAATATTCTTATAGCTTCCAATCTAACAACAGGTGCAAAAGTTTCATCATGATTAATACCTTCTTCTTTGTTGTAGCCTTTTGCAACCAAGTGAGCCTTATTTCTAATAGTCACTCCATTTTCATCTAATTTGTTCCTAAAGACCCAATGGGCAAACTTAATTTCTTTCAAATTGATTTAACTCTTCATGCATTGCCATTACCCAGCTGTCATCTATTAAGGCTTCTTGTATGTTTTTGGGTTCAAATTTAGATACAAAGGCTAAGTGATTACATATGTTTCTCAAGTTACTACAAGTTACCCTTTTTGTAGCTTCTCCAATAATCTAATCTCTTGGATGACTTTCCATAAATTTCCATTGCTTTTGAGAAGTACAAGGTTCTGAAATGTCAAGTATGACAATGTCATCTTCTTCCTCTTTTGGATTTGCATCACTTGTCTTTGATTCATCTTCTTGCTGTTTTGAATTTGAGTCAGAGGATAGCCTGTTTTCTTGATCATCCTCTTCTCCATACTTGTCAACACTCAAGGTAGACCTATCAAAGATAATATGAATTGATTCTTCAATCTTCAAAGTCTTTTTATTATAAATACGAAAGACTTTACCAGATGAAGAATAACTAATGAATATAGCTTCATCAGATTTAGCATCAAACTTGTCCAAATTGTCTTTGCCATTATTATAAACAAAACATTTACATCCAAAGACATGAAAATGAGATACATTTGGTTTCCTTCCAAAATAAAGTTTATAGGGAGTTTTATTTAAAATTGGTCTAATCAGTACTCTATTCATCACATAACATGCAGTATTCACTGCATCAGCCCAAAAAGACTTAGAAAGGGAGGCTTTCACTTAAAATGATTTTAGCCATTTCTTCTAAGCATCTATTTTTCCTCTCAACTACTCCATTTTATTGAGGGGTTCTAGGTATTGAGAAGTTATGGTTTATACCATATGTCTCACAAAAACTAGTAAAATCTTTATTTTCAAAATCACCTTCATGATCACTTCTTATACTAATAATAAAGTAACATTTTTTATTTTGAATTACATTTGCCAGCTTTTTAAAGGCTTTAAATGTATGATTTTTATGAGATAAAAATAGAGTCCAAATGAATCTTGAGTAGTAATTTACAATCATTAAGACATAGAAGTTTCCTCCATGACTTCTGATTCTAGATGGACCAATCAGATCCATATAAAGTAGATCCAATGGTTTTGAAGTTGAAACAATATTCTTAGATTTAAAAGAAGATTTTACTTATTTTCCTTTTTGGCATGCATCACAAATTCTATCTTTGGTGTAACTTAGTTTTGGCAAACCCAGCACTAGATTTTTCTTAAAAAGTTTTCTAATAAGATCCATGCTAGTATATGCAAAATGTTTGTGCCAAATCCATGAATCTTCATTAAAGGTAACCAAATATGTAGAGTCCAAGTTTGATTCAGAATTCAAATTAATCATGTAAATATTGTTGATTCTACTTCCTACTAACTTAACTTGTTTGTCATTGTCATTTATGACCAAACATTTGTTTGAGTTAAAAATTACTTGCTTTCCTTTATCATAAAACTAACTAATGCTTAACAAGTTATGTCTTAGGCCTTCAACAAGTAAGACATCATCAATATAGTAGTTTGGTAACTTGCCAATCTTACCTTTACCTATCACCTTTCCATTTGCATTATCCCCAAATGTTACTTTACTTCTATTAATTTGTGTGAGAAAGATGAATTTATCTTTATTCCCAGTCATGTGGCGAGAGCAACTGCTATCCAAGAACTATAAGTTGCTTCTTTGTCTCCCACAAACTTGCAAAATAGAAATTAAGCTTGCATTTGTGGTACCCAATTGATCTTGGGTCTAAATTTGTTAGTGAGCATAGCAAGATTTCCTTTAGAGGTAGATGCTTTAGGTAACTAAAACTAATTTTTCATTTGGTTTTAGAACATATTCCATTTCTATGTGAATAATATGTAATATGATGTCCTCTTTGATTACAATAGAAGCAAGTTATGTAACCAAAGTTCTTTTTTGACCTTAAGACCTGAGATCTTTTATTAGATATCCTTTTGTTTTGCTATTGATAGCTTAATCCCTTTTTATTTTGAAAAACTTTTTGATTTTGCAACATCTATAGATTTCACATTGATCACAGACTTTACTTTCACTCAACAATTTTTCAACTAAGGCATTTAAGTAACTATTTTTATTTTCAATTTGTTTAATTTTCTCAAGCAAGCTTTCATTTTCAATCTTTGCATGCTTTAACTCTTTCTTAGGTTTTACTAAAGATTTATAAAGTTCATTATATAGATCATCAAGCTTATCATCATCACTAGACTAAAAAAAAGATGAATTTTCAAATACCTCAATGTCTTCATCTACTTTAGCCATGAGGCAAAGCAGTGCTTTTTCTTCATTTTCTTCTTCTTCTCCAGAATCCACTTACTCATCTCCCCAAATAGTTAAGTTGGCTTTCTTAAAGGATGGCTTCTTTTTCTTCCTTTCATTTTCTAACTGCTTCTTTAGATATATAGGGCAGTATGTCCGGGTTTTTTTACATTCAAAACATGTTGGAGTGGTGTTAGAGGAATTTCCTTGATCATTCGTATTTTGTTTTCTTATTTGTGGAGAAACTCTTCTCTTTTCTCTATTTTTATTTTCCTTGAGTAATCTCTGTAGTTTCTTACTTATAAAGGCAATGTTTTCTTCTTCATCTCCACTTTCATCACTGTTGAATTCCTCTTCCTCATCATCAAATGAGTTTACAGCTTTTAATGCTAGTGTTCTTCTTTTCTTATCATCACCAATCTTTTTGTATCTTTTCAACTTAAGCTTATGTTCTTTCAAGTTTCCATAGAGCTCTTGAATGGTAGGCATTTCTATTTTAAGTAATTCTTTGATGGTTGTCACTTTAGGTTACCATTCCTTTGTTGACCTTAATATTTTGTGTACTAGATTTGCATTGTCAAAAGTTCTACCAAGAAACTTAAGATGGTTAGTAATAGCAGTAGATTTTTGAATAAGGTCCTTAATGGATTCTCTTTCTTCCATTTTAAACATCTCATATTGAGAAACTAATACATGAACCTTAAAGGGTTTAACTTGTGTTATGCCAATATGAGCTACTTCTAATGTGTCCCATATTTCTTTTGCTGTGGCACAATTAGATATTCTTTCATATTCATTTGGAGAAAGAGAATTAGAGATAATTTATTTGACTTTGGAGGCTAGGAGATGTTTTTTCCTTTCTTCTTTAGTCCAAAGAGATTTATGTTTAGGTTGTGTAATCCCATTGATTAAAGTTTTTGGTGGATCATATCCATCCTCAACAATCTGCCACATATTAACATTAGTAGCTTTAATAAAATCCTTGATTTTCTACTTCCAATAAGTATAATGATATCCATTAAAGCCAAAGGGTTTATTCAAAGGTGGACATTCAGGCAAGAGAGTAAAAGTAGAATCCATGATCCTCTTGAAACTAAAAGAGTATCAAGAGCCAAAATTTTGATGGCAACTATTGGTCCCAAATTGTGGTTGGATTCTAGTTTGAATCTCAGCGGAAAACTTTAAACTTTCTTTTATGACTTTCAAAGAAACTTATCAGAGTTCACAGAACTGATGTTAATTACTTTAATTATTAATCAAGATTCAATTTATCTAACAGTAATTATGCAGATGATATATAGATCATTATGCAAATGAATAATAAGTGCAGAAAAGTAAACAACGCCAGAATTTTAAAAGTGGTTCCACTTCAATCAAAACCATGATTGAAGTGTACATCCACTTGAGCTAATCCTCAACCAGATGGTCCTTTTTATTAACAATCACACAAAATTTTATCGGGCTCTTGCAAACCAGTTTAGATGCAAATTTTCTTTACACCTTCTAACAACTATGATTAACCTCACAATTAAAAAAATGCAAAGGGAGGATTAACCTCTCCCTTTACATCTCAGATTTCTATCAACCTAGCAATCTAAAATAAACACAAGAATTCAAGTTAGAAATACAATACTGGAATTGAGATGAAAATCTCAATTATCTACTGTGTGATCTTCTTCAATTTGATCGAAAATTGACTAGAATTGATGAATTTGATGAGGTATAGATAGATTAGCTTCAAGCTCTGTTTTCTCTGAGGTTTTTGTAGATGATGTTATGAAAAGAATGTGTTTGAAATGAGGTTAGATGGTATTTATAGTGTAACAGTCAACATTTAAAAAATAACTAACTTTTAAACTGTGAATCAATTCAGAGTGGTTTTATGAATCAATTTGTCTATGAATATGATTAAGAACATTTATGACTGAATTGATGTATGAATCAATTCATAGTATCATGTGAGCAGGTCATGAATCAATTATTTAATAAATTCAAAAAAATTCATAACCTTTGGTAAAAATATTTTTCAAAATAATTCGTCATGAATTGATTACCTAATCGATTCAAGTTATTTTCACAAGATTTGTGTATGAATTGATTCACACAGTGAAAATAGTTTTTATAAAAATTTCACATGTGAAAGAGCATTTGAAAAATTAGTTAGAAAACTTTCATTTTAATTGATTTATTTCTACCTCAACTTAATAGCTTTAAAAAGCTTGTTTGGATCAAAATGAATTGGATCACATTTACAAAAAAATCCTAATTAAAATCAATAAAAATACTATATCTAATATGGATTTCTTGAATATCACTTGATCAACTTTGAATCTATAAAATTAATAAATATTAAAATAAATAGTCAAATTGTGATATTTATTAAAATTATTTTTCAATATCAAAACTGAAGAAAAGCATAATAGTAAGGTGAATACATTTGAATTCAAACTATACTATTCTAAAGTTGTGCATGGAAAAGATGTAGAAAGTATTCTCGTGCGTATTCTTTTTTAAGAATGGTGGGAGAAAGTCAAAAGTAGGACTTTTTCCAAACTACTCAAATCTCATGATTAGCTCACTTATAACTACCAAACTTTTAATTTATATTTGATTCGTAGAATTTTTCTCACAGTTTTAAAAATATTTTTGGCCTAATAATCCTTTCAAAATATTTTCATGATGAGAGGCGAATATTTTATATTCTCATGATATGAAATATTTTAGTCATATAAAAAAATTATTTTACCTACTCTCTTTTTAATATCTTTCCACCATCATTTATGATTGTTGACCACTACCTATCACCATTAATTATCATCTATTGTCATAGACCATTATTCATTATTGTTAAACACCATCCACAATTACCTGTCACCATTAGCCACTACCTGTCATCATTGATCATCGCATATCACTTTTGACCAATTAATTTTTTAGTATTTATTATTCAATTTTTAATGAGAATATTTTTAATAATTTAACAATATTTTTAAAATATTAAATTAATTAAAATATAATATTATAATATTTTTAAGAATCATTTTAATTGAACCAATGTAACGTGACATTTTTGGAAATCATTGTTGAGAATGTATGATTCCAAAAATTAAACGTCACCCTTAATGGTACATGGTATCTCTTGCTAATGTTTTTAAACTTTTAATTATTCTAAAAATTTAAAAACAAAATATTATCTATATATTAAGTGAGTTGTTATCCTTGTTATAAATAAAAATAATAACAATCAAATGCACAAATATATCACAATTAACCTTCCTGTTGTTGCAGCAGGCAAGTTAATTTAATATCAAGGCAGGAATGAATTATTCAACAAACTAAAATATAAAATGAAAAAAAGTTTAGGTGGACAAAAAACTTTGAATTATTCAATACCTGTAATGCGTAATGCAAATTAAAATTTTGCAAATCTCTAAGAGCATAGAAATCAATTGCATAAAATTGTTTTTTTTTTTGTATAAATTGTATCAAAATAACACAAAAAAATAGGTGTATGATATTTTAAGGTATGTACAAAAGTCTGAGCACATTTTTATTGAGTTTACTATTTATATATTTTGTTATTTTTACTATTTATATATTGCGTTATTTATATAAAGTCTAAGCACATTTTGTTATTTCCTATTTTCTTGTTTTTATTTTCCTTTTAGGAAAATTAAAAACAGGAGAAAAATTGTGTATGAAATAGCTTTTGAAGAAAGAATCAAGACCGGTATTTACGATAGCTCCTGAAAAAAGGGCTTTTGCTGTTGTTCTATTCAACTAGAGATTTTGCGGTATCCTAATCTTAAAGCCGTCTTCCTCTCTCACTGACGTTCTCTTCGCAAATAAAAAACCAGAAAATCATAAAAATTTGTGATTAATAGCAATTTTCTATTTTCAAAAAAAAATTCTTCATTTTCAAGAAAGTTGTCATTTTTTCAGTTCATATCTTTGATCACATTAAAAAAAGGATATATGAAAACTAAGTCAAGCTCAGATGGATCAATTGCTTCCTCTTCCAAGAAGAGTTCCAAGAAACCCAAATGTGAGTTCTTTCTTGCTTTAATCTTTATTTATCCTTTACATAGTACATCCGCAATTACTTGCATTACGATTCACATAATCCTAACAAATATTGCTTTATAACAATCACATTTTTTACATGTTATTGCAATGGGAGTTTTCGCTTTATAATCACAATTTAAAATTATTTTATATATCTTTCAGAAGGGAAATATTGATTCCATAGCTTTCTTGAAATTGCAATGAATGTGATCTATTTCCATTGCTTTATGACCTAATTATCACATAATTTGTATTGATGCAACAGAATTAGTTGATCTTAATTTTATGGCTTGTTTATATGTCTTCTGGCCTAAATTTGAGTAAATTTTTTTCTATAATGTAGATTCAAGATTCTCACAGCAAGAACTTCCTGCCTGGAAGCCAATTCTAACACCAGGATGGGTATAGCTCTTTCCTCCATGACCTATTCAGTTTTTATGCGAAGCTACTTTGCAGTAGTTTTACTCTGTTTATTTTATCCAAAAACATTTTATAAAAATATTTCATTTGTTTATGTTAAAGTAAATACTTTTATATCATTCATATATTTTGTTATTAATAAAATGATGCATTGTGTCATAAAAGTGAGGAAAAACAACAATATATGTTCTAAACTAATGGACGTTTGTTTTAATCACACTTTTTATATATAATATTTAATAAATAAAATATTTTTTATGACCTTTAAACCTTGTTATTTATAATCATAAGTGCATGAAAAATATTTCTATTAAAAATGTCTTTTGATGAAACAAACGGAACCTTAATCTTGACTTCTTATTTTCTTTTTCATTCTCTATTTATTGTCTTACAGGTGATTTCAACATTTACTGTGATTGGAATAATCTTCATTCCTCTTGGCCTCATTTCATTATTTGCATCAGAGCGTGTAAGACGTTGTAATTCTTTTGATAGCAATGAATAAATTCGGTTGGTGAAATTACGAGTAAAATATTATTTTAATCCTTTGTAGATACAAATTCTTTTTATTTAATTTTTATTTTTAATTTAGTTTTAGATATATTTAATTTTCTTTAACCAAGTTCTTTTGTACATCTACCTTATATCTTATTAAGTAAAATAATGATTCAGAAGTTAAAAATCTTACATAATATTATCCATGACATGTGGACATTAAATATAATTTATATAAGAAAATTAAGTTTTTATATAAATTAAAATAATAAGTATTGAATAATAAAAAAGAAGAAATTAAAATAGTTATTTTATATCTTATTTTTGAATTAAAATTATAAAGTATATTTATAATATAGAGAGTGATATGTAGGCATCAAATTTTAGATTTTCATATCATTAATTTCATTAATAAAATTAAAGATAAATTCACATAAGAACTAAATTAAATCAAATTGAATTTATAAAAAATTAAATGAAAAAAAAAAACTTACCTATGTAAGATATTAAAATAGTGTTTTAGTTGTGAAATTAATTAGAAATAAATTGAAGTTGAAATTTTGAGGCAGGTTGTGGAAATTCCATGGCGGTATGACAACACTTGCGTTCCCCAAACGTACCAGGGACATGAATTGGATTATATTCAGAACCCTACAACAAACAAGACTTGTGCCTGGAAAATTGTTGTGAGCACAATCCATGTGTAATATGTTTTGTTGCAAGTTAATTTCTTCATATGTATCTGGATTTATCTCTTTTCCTTCTTTAATAGTATATTTTAGGTTGGATCTTGTAACACCATGAAAGTAATTCATTACAAAATTTACAGGTTCAAAAACAAATGAAATCCCCTGTATATATTTATTATCAGCTTGAAAATTTCTACCAGAACCACCGAAGGTGTGCATAATTTCTTAACGCAATTATTGAGATAGCCTGTTTGAGTTTTAAATAATTGAATGAGATGGTCTGTTTGAGTTTTAAATTGGTAATTGAATTGTATGGTAGTAAATGTTGAGATGAATGAAGTATGAACATACAATGTTTGTAGATATGTCAAGAGTAGAAATGACAAGCAACTGCGGAGTAAGTCATCTGAGGGGGATACAAGTTTATGCAAACCAGAAGCAACAACTGATGATGGTGAGCCAATTGTTCCTTGTGGCCTTATTGCGTGGAGTTTGTTCAATGACACATTTAGATTTTCACTCAAGAACAAGGATTTGGCTGTCAACAAGAAGGACATAGCATGGGGGAGTGACAAGAGGGCCAAATTCGGCTCTGATGTTTACCCTAAAAACTTTCAGCAAGGCGGCCGGATTGGTGGGGGAAAACTCGACGAAAGCATACCTGTAAATATCTCTCTCTTGTGCTATGTTTGAAATCAATTTTTCATGAAAAAGTAATTAGGTTTGTGTTGTGGGATTGAATATACCGAGCAGCTAAACCAACAAGAGGATCTGATTGTTTGGATGCGAACAGCAGCATTGCCTACTTTCAGAAAACTGTATGGGAAGATTGAGGTTGATCTTGAAGCCAATGATGAACTACAAGTAGCAGCTGAGAACAATTATAACACGTACGAATTTGGTGGCACCAAAAGTCTGATTCTTTCAACCACAACTTGGATTGGTGGAAGAAATGATTTCCTTGGAACAGCATATCTCGCTATTGGTGGAATATCCTGGTTCTTTTCTATAGCATTCATACTTCTCTACGTGATCAAGCCAAGGTCAGATCTTCACTTCTCTCTCTAAAGTTTTTATCATGAATCAATTTGATCAAGTTAGACTGGTGAATATGAATGATTCATCTAAGCCATTCATTGCACAAAGGTTCACATAACACAAATTGAAATGAAGACTTTGATCCATATATATTGCTTTCATATGTTCCACAAATAATATTACAGAATTTGACTTTTAGGTGGATCATGTGTCATTAGAATGAATCATACGAGGATATATTTTTTCTTTTTAAACCACGTATGAGAAATATGAAAATAAATCAAATTATTGTGATTTGTTTTTAAGAATTGGAAGTCATGTTTACAATCTTTTAGTTATAAAATTGTTTTGATGCAACAGTATGCAAGATAATGGTTGTGGGCAACAATTGGGACCAGTTTATTGAGGTTTTTTTTTAAAAAAATAAAATAAAATTGTACGGCTTTAGTAAAATAATTTTTAAATTATAAAAGTAATCATAATAATTCTTAAATAATATTTCATCTATATAATTTTATTTCTCCATTATATTATTTAGAGACAAAATTATATATATATGAAGAGACGAAATTACATAAATGAAATATTATTTAGAGATCATTATGATCATTTTTATAATTTAGTGTTCATTTTGCAAGCGCTTTATAATGATTTCAGCCTTTTTTTTCTTTTTTTTTAACTTGTTTTTAAAAGCTTATCCAAATGCACATATAAATTCATAGGAATACCCAAAAAAAACCTACGCAAGCAAGCACTTCTATTCTATGCACTTTTTTCCTTTTAAATTTAAAATGATGAAATTCCATAACACGTTTTAAGATATATTACAAATTAAGAATCCTTTTGTATTATGACTCATATTTTCATTTTACTATCATGTGATTAAAAAAATGTTATTGTGTCTCATGAGCTGTGTTCCATTATTAAATAACCTTCATATGCTTTTCTTCTTTTATGTTTTAAACTTTAAACAAAAACTGATCTCACATGTTACTTGATAATAAAATTATAGTATATTAATTTAGTGTGTTAACATTCGATGCAACCATTAATTTAATGAAATCATTTAGTTGAACCGATAATTGAATTTGACACTATATTTTTAATATGTATGCATATTAGGATGTATTTCAAATAATATGTTACAAAAGTTTTTATGTGTTGTCATTCAATCATATCATTGTTTAGATTAAAGGTACAAGAATAAAAATTGTGTTATGATTAAATATAGATAGCTCAATTACTTTTAAAAAAATTTACTTTTCATAAAATATAAATGTTATTGATTATAAATATATATAGGAGTAATGCATTAAAATTATAAATTTATAGTTTAATTATTTTTAATGTTTGTACTATAATATGTGTGATACAATATTTAAATTTTATATTAGAAAAAGTAAATGCTATTATGTAGTCAAATAAACAATATGTATTAAATTTTCAGTTTAGTAAAATTGTAAGATGACATTTATTTACCGTATATATGCAGGCCTCTTGGAGATCCATCTTACTTGTCTTGGAACAAAAATTCAGAAAAACTTATGTAAATTGACTTGGAATATTCAATATCGTTGAGGTGATGTGTCAATTTACTGCATTCCCTGTGTTGACAAGTTTTGATTGGCTAAGTTTTGTTCTCGACGAGTTGTAATATAACTGAACTGAAGGATTTGAAACTTGAGTGTACATAAATTTTCCATTATTATTATATTTGCAATATGTTACTGGAAAGTTTTAATCCGGATTCAGAATATTTTTTTAATGACGCAGTGGGTGTATTCAACATGTGTTTGGCACACCAAAACAAACTTCTAATATTTAGTCAATTATTTTTTTATTTATAGTTTTCTATTGATCCATAGATAATTTATGTCTTAATTAATTAAAAATTTTTATTTTTAATATTTTTTACAAAATTAAAAAGAACAAAAAAATTAATATATCACTACATATTTAACATATATCTAAGCTAGGCAAAAAAAAAAAAATCATAAAAAATGACTAAATTAAATCAAAATTGAGCAATTAAAATTTATGCATAGTTTGAATTTTATTTGAAGAATTCGATTTACAAATAAAAATGATTTAAAAAAATTCAAATCGCTTCTAACCAAACCTACTTGAAATTTTTTCAAAGTCAAATGTTTTTATCTGCTATTGTATTTTTTTTATTGTTTATAACCCAAACCTAGCAAAACCTTTATCTACAGTGTATTACTAATTATTTGTACACTATAAAATTATATGATAATTATCATTGTATAACATATTTTTATTAATTAATTGTCACGACCCAAACCCCAGGTCCGTGACCGGCGTAGAAGATCGCCCATAGGAGACCTCCTACAAGCCTAACTGTACATTTGA
>JANHAO010013233.1:0-16018 GCA_026873985.1 Saraca asoca
TGAGGAATCGACCCGTACTCGCCGATTCTTTGTTACAACTACACCGTGCGCTTGCGGTAATTTTAAAACGTGCAATAAGTTTGCAACACATCACTCGCACCAGAGAGCTACTTTTAACACAGAGGAAAATGACCAATTACTTGCTGCAAGTCTTGATCTCATTGAAAAAAAAAAGAGAGTAAGCATGTCTGAGAGTCGCGACTTACCAAGAAAGGGTTGTGTGATACTTCAATTGAAAAGTATGAGCTCGGAGCTTCAAACTAGGTGACCTCATCCTGCGCCTCATCCAGCCAAGAGGTCATGATCCCAAAGAAGGAACGCTGGGATCGAATTGGGAAGGACCATATATTATAAAAGAAAGACTAAAGACCGGAGGATACCACCTTGCAAACATCGAAGGGGTAGAGTTCCCCTAAGCTTGGAATGCTGAACATCTCTGGCCTTATTATCAGTAAAGAAAATTTGACTATGTTAAAACTGTAACTATCTATTGGAGTTTTGAATCAAATTGTATCCTTGTTAGATTCTTTCCAAAAATGTTTGTCGTTATTTATATTCAAGGAATAATATCTATGTCTCGAGAAGACAGATCACCTAGTGGCATCACGCATATATATCCAAAAAAAAAAGAGAAAAAAGAAGAGAGGGGTGAAGAAGATCTTTTATAGAATTAAAAAGTCATGACAAATGTCTCAGTTTCGAATTCAAGAAACACAAAAATAAGGAAAATAAAATTAGCAAGATGCTACGCTAGAAAAGCCTCTGTGTCAGGAGGACCCTAGGTGTCTGGGGGGCTTGGGAGCATCACGGGCAGATTTTCTGCCATTTGATCTTTGGGCCTCTCTACGACTGACTCCTCCGCAAGCGAAGTAATGTCAACCCATGTCACATCCTCACCAAGAGGACCATCTGTGACCTCAACACTTGGAGAAGTAGCCATCTTAGCACCTTCAACAAAACCCTAGATGATGTCCATGATCTCCCCGCCAAAGAAAGAGAAGTTGAGGTCTGGACGATTTAGCCACAAGGTGTACATGAAGCTGTCGGTAGTGTGAGCAATCGCGGCCTCCCAAGCCTGCTCGACCACAGTAATGGTCTCCTCTTTCACCTTGGCGGCCTCCACTTCGATGCACGTGGCCCTCTCTTCAATTTGCTTGGAAACCTCTTCAACCCGCTTCACTCTCTCCACAGCACAATTTGCCCTCTCTTAGGTGGCTTCGAGCCGCATTTGGAAACTCTCGACCCCCTGAGTCAGAGAGAATATGTCTTCCCTACTCTTCTAAAGCTCATCATGCACTCTGCGCAACTTCGAAGCAAAATTGGCTACTTCACATGCAAAAGACTCTTCAGCCCTTTTCACCGTGGCATTGGCTCTTTGAAGTTAGGTTTTGGTATTCTCCAACTTCCCCTTTAGTTCTGTCACCTCCCTGGTAGCCGCAGCAAGGCTGGCCTCAAGTTGGCACTTCTCCTCGTCCCAACTTAGACACTCGTTCCTCTGCTTGATAGCCTTCAAAGCCCCCTAAAGAAAACAATAAAAAGGTCAAAATGCAAGCAAAAACCAAAAAGAATGAGAAAAGAATAGTACTAACCAATAAGCAGTGGCTGGCCAAGCCCTCCATCAGGACGCTGCCCCGAATCCCATCATCCTCCAAGGACGCAATGTTGGCTCCCAGAATTTGGCCCACATTATCATGAATAATATGGTAAAGGGTCAGGGACTTGGCCCCCAATGTTTCTATTGGACATCCTGGAATGTCCTCGAGCTGTGCTGCCGAATCAGTAGCAAGCTCCTTTCCCTTATCAACCCTCCGCCTCTTTGAAGAAGGTTCAGCAGAAGTCTCACCTCTTCACCGTGGAGATCTCACCGTCTCTTCCTCAGTCACTCCATGCTCTGAAGCAGGGGTTGGGAGGAGCAACGTCTCCTCCGCTATCGACAGGCCAAAAGGGAGGATAGGCTGAGCCGGTGTAGGAACAATCACGGAAGAAGGAGGCAGGCTAGCCTGAGCAGGCTTCAGAGTGGCCATGGAAGAGGTAAGATGTTTAGTGCTAGCAAAAGTAGAGGACGCGACCTGTTTAGATCTCAGAGGAGGCTCAACAAGGTTCACGCGACCCATGGGAGCCTGCTCACTGAAGTTAATTGAGGAAATTTCTCTTAACTTGCAAACCCAGATATCGTGCAAGCTATCAATAAGTTCAGTAACTAGAGTAGGAGAAAGCCCATAGGCTCGCAGGAGCTCCTCGTTGAACCTTGAAGTGTTGGGAGAGTCGTCGACAATCGAAAGTTGATCCAGAACCTCGATCTCTGCCACACTCAGCTTCGATCTTTCTTTCCAAACTCCATCTGCAGGAAGCATAGCAAAATGTTAGGCCCATATTAAAATAAAAACAATAAAGGGCTAACATCCTCTCTAGCTCGCTCACCCGAATTCCACACAAATGAAAGATGTTGAAGACGACGCAGCAACGAGCAGGACATATAGAACCAATAGGTCTTATATGGACCTACATTGGACTTCCCTCGAGTGTCCCCTTGAGGCAATGCTTTTTTATACTTCGAAGGGTGAGGTGAAAGATAATAATAGCCCTCCTACCTCCCGGTGCCCTTAATACTGTAGAGAAAATAAAGAACCTTTTGCACTAGGAGGATGGAGACTGTTCTGAAGATGAATTAACACAAGGGAGGTTAGGGAAGAATACGCAAGTCCTAGCTCATTTAAGAAGTCAATTATGTATGGAGGGATTGGGAAATGGAAGCTCATGTTGAGGTGATGGACATTAATAGCGTAAACCTCTTAGGAGGGAATGCGGCATGATCATTACGGGATGGAACCATCATACGGCAACCTCTCGAGAAAAAATACACCTCCATAATTCCCCCCATTTCTTTAGGCTTGATACTAGAGGGAAAATGTTTGAAAGGAAAAGCAACTCTGGATCCCTTCAGCCCAGCACAAGCCACAAATCCACTAACAACCTCACCACTTTGGGATACCATGTCCCCAGTGGCACGAGGTGTCCCCTCGCTCCCCTCGGACTCAGTGTCCTCACTGACTATTAAGTGGTGGCAGTGTCTATGGGACTAAGACATCTACAGGAGGGAGGAAGAAAAATAATTAGGCTACAAGACAAAACAGGCCACTATTCTAAAAATAATTCAACCTAAGAGGGGAATGCCTACTGCACCGGACCACCCAAATCCACGAAGCATAAATAAGGGCCCCAGACGCTAAGCCGAAGGCACCTGAAAGATTAAGAAATTCTACTACCACCTAAGGCCCTAACCGCTAACTAGCAGAACAAATAAAGCTCACTCTCGCCCCGATTCCCTGTCAGTAACAAACACACCCACAAAGATTTCAGAAATGAAAAACACAATATGCCATAATGGAAACAGAAACTCACCTTGTTAAATCAAGAAGCTATCTATAAAGAGGCAGAACATGAAAAATCAGCAACCAAAGACCCAACTTGATGAAACTAGAGAATCAAAATAAGGCAAGGACTGGAGAAAGGGCGGTGAATAATCCCTAGATCGAGAAAAAGCAGAAAGGCATATGTTTTCGGCAAATAAAGAAAAAGAGGGTGAACTCTCTCGGCTTTATTTTGAAAAATCCAACCATCAGATTCAAAAACCCCTCAACTGACCCACGATCTAACAGACCAGCATATACCAACATTAAAAGCCAAATCATTTACACTGAACATAACAATCATTGCATCGGCTATAGAATCGAAGAGACGCATGTGAAATAAAATGCTTCAAACCCCCCATCAATGGTAAATGAAAAAAGTGAACTACACATTCTGTCGCCATACAATCTATTGCTTGTGGTCGTCCCACGATCTCAAGCCAGCGCAAAAATAACTCGTAGCTCTCTCCAAATCCGACTCGGACACACCTGGTGCTAAAAGCACTAAGCCTCCAAAGCTCTAAATCTAGCTCAGGTACACCTGGTGCTAAATGCATTAAGCCGCTAGGGCTTATATTGTCTTCAGATCAGACATACTTGATCGTACTATTGAAACAGCAAACTATCCTCACTTTGCCACACTAAGAGCGTGTGGAATTGTTCATAAAATCGCTAAAATCAATGTACGACTAACACGACCGATCAGTTAGCGATGTTATTCACCTGAAATCCTCATATAAGACACATAGTCCATTGTTGAGCAAGTCATGTCGTGAACAGAAGTCGCATCTCTTGGAAGCAAATCGATAACTCCTAGCTCACAAAGCGAACTGCGAGTTGGAGGGCTAATGTTATGGATGTTCCTCAAACTTAGGGGTGCTAAATGAATCGATCTGCATGAAGCGGGCTTGGCCCGTGCGCCTGGTCTAGTCCGCAAAGAAATCTGGACCAGTCCACTAGGCCCACGGGCTTGAGGCTAATTTAGCATTAAATTGGTCGGTCCGTGCGGATCCGCATAAGTTCATATAAATGCGGGCCTAAATGGGCTTGGTCTATTTAGGCCCGCATTTAAATGGACTAATTATTGCCTGATCCAGTTCGTAAAAAAATATGGACCAGTCCGCTAGGCCCGCGAACTTTCGATCCGTTTAGCACCCCTACTCGGACTGGGCAAAAGAGGATCAGTCGAAACCCAGAGAATCGGGAGCCAAGATAAAAAGAGGTGGCCTAATCCGAAATAAGGTCACTAGGGACTATGTGACAGATCATATGACGCAAGCTCATGGACCTTGATCAGGGGAGGCAGTAGTGAGCTCTCCTCTACATCAAATGAAATGGCTACTGTCTGACAGATGTAGCCCAAGTACTCTACAAACCCGTAAAACAACCCCCAAAGTCTGACAATGATTTTTCCAGCATTTATTATTTGGCATCTAGCATTTAATAAGCAACACAGATGTAATCATAGTCTTACGTTAACAAATTACAATCTGTAACCCTCCCAGCATGCATATAATAGAACAGGAAACCACAATAAAAAAGAAAGAAAAAAAAGAAAAAAAAACCCAAAAAACTCTGCCAAGATACTCTCTTATGTATGTGTAACAAGAAAATAGTAAAAATAGATACAACCACCATGGATGTAGGGGTCATCTGGACTTTGGCCGAACCACGATAAAATTTTCTCCTCCCCAATTTCTTTTCCTTTACCTCTGAGTTTTCTTCTCACTTGTCATTTTTCTTTCATGTAATCACACAGCAGTTTAGTTCTCAGAACCTTTGGTTAGCCGATTACCAAAATCGACTGTTAACAGGTGTGAACTCTAACTCATATGGGTGGTTCCATCAAGTGTACTCTACAATTAAATAACCACCCATAAGAGAATGGAATTCATTAAAAACTTAACTCATCCTCACTTATAATTTGTAGTTTAGCACTAATCACACACCATAAGAAGGACTTAAAAATAATTTTAGTGCTTTTAGAATTAACATTGACTTGTTATTACTCATATGAACCTAATTCATGGGATCTCAAATCACACAAATTGGATTACTATTAATGTTAATTTCAAATACTGGCATTAGGTCCCAATCCCCTTGATGTTTTAATTGTTTATTTCCTTTTCAAAAGTTTCATTAATGAATTGGCCAAATTCATTTCAAACTTCATTTAATTAATACAATTGCTTCAAAACATCATTTCTCAATCAAATATTTTTAATTTTACCATTGAAAGTTTTGTTCTTTACAATGGTTATTGCCACAAACACAATGCATAGATAAGAAGGGCACTGATTTCATATCCAACAACATAATTGCTAAGATGTTTATTAACCACTCAGTCTTATTTCCAACCATCTCTAAAGTCATAAATTTTGACTCCATAGTGGAATTAGTAAAAAGTATTTTCTTAGATAATTTCCAAGTACCCCATCTCCAAAGCTAAACACAAAACTATTAGTAAATTTTGTCTCATCTAAATTAGAGATTCAATTTTCATCTATGTATTTAATACAAAGGGGGATCTATTATACAAGATATCATTATTCACAAATTTTCATTAGTCTAACTAATGCATTCCAATGACGACAATTTTATAAAGGGTTAATTTAATTAGTCTACCCATAGAATGAACTATATTCTATATTGAAGAATATATTAAATGCATCATACTCTCAATAATTTGAGCAAAATCAGACTTAGCAATATAAATACCCAATTTTTTTTCTTATTTGAGTATTAGCATATAAAGAATGATTAAAAAAAAAGGGTTGCCTTATAATTTTTGAACCTTTTTAACATAAAATGCATATGACATTATATTATTATTTTTGCTCATCTAAAGTAAAACTGACTTCCCCACGTCTATGTATAAATTTTAAAGCTAAAAGATTTGTAGCATGCTGTATAAAAATTAGATCTCATGTTTATCATTCACACTTATTGTGTATACACATCAAAGTGTTTAGAGATTTCAATATTCTTTATCTAATGATGACATCAACTTTCACTGAAAAAGTTAACCAACACTATAATTCATTGCAAACAAAAATGCAATAAGATTTGTTATCTTGTGTTCAAGAGACACGACCTTGGATAAATACCCCCACAATTTTAAATATTTAAATTTAGGTGTTTGCCCTTCATCCCAAGAAATCATAAAATAATTTTTTCCACATATATATGCTATGAAAGCCATATCTCAATAAATATTATAATACTCTAAAAATATAATTGGGATTCTCACATTTTTTTTCATGGCAAATAGCCCCACAAAAATATTATGACCTAAAATAAAACAGATCAATATCAAGGTCAACACATATTTCTCTACAAAATATTTAAATTCAACTATCAAAAAAATTAAATTCATGCATATGGATAAAAATCCAATATTATTTTGTTAATAAGATGACTAAATCATATGAAAATTTTTCTTTTCCATTATCCACATATCTTCTTTAAAATAATATAAAAGTAGCTAGCCCACAAAGAATACTAAATTTTAATTAGGCTAAGAATTTGGTTCATACCAAAAAAAAAATAAAATTATAATATACCATAATATGGCATGTTAAGTTATTCCATAAATATTTCAACTTTCACAACATTGTATTATTTTTTTTCTTTCACAAGTGTATACATGTGGATAAATAATATCATTAAATATTATTTATCATTGCAACAAATCACAAAACTATTTGTATCTTAATTCTTATTGGATTGGCAATCTATTCATGTCTTAATTCTTATAGGATGGGTAGTCGAGAAGTCTCAATTAATAGTGAAGATACAAGGAATAAAAGTAAATTTGAACCGACATTTAATTAATACTACATTAGCTTTCTAGCATAAAAATGAATTCTTATTTATTTGTTTATTTATTTTCTTAAGGTAAAGGCCCTTGACCCAAATTTTCGAAGAAGAGGTCAATATAATAAAAAAGTACGGTGTGTTTAGCATATAAATTATTCATAAAATTATATATTGGATTAAGATTAGTTGTATACAATGGAACCAACAATGCCACTGAGCAACAGACACCCAACAGTACCAAGTTTATGCTTAAAGATATGAATTCTATGTAAATAGTCAAACTTTTACATCTATAAATAATCCATGAAAACAAACAAATGAAAAATAGTCAAAGAAATAACGTTGCAACAAATTTAATTGAAAACATAATGAATAAAAAAATTTGAAAAACTTATCTGATATTGACAGATAAGAGTAGGCATTAAATTAATCCTTAAGGTTGTTGGCGGATTTAGTCCGAAGCTTGTCACAAGCACAGTTTTTAGTGATTAATTCTATCACTTTGTATAATGTTGTTGTTGGAGATTTCCCCAAGATTCAACAGACTCATCTACAATGCATGCATGCATGGAGCATGTCACAGGCACTGCGCTTGATGATTAATTATGTCACTTCGTGTAGTTTTGTTGCCAAAAATTCCCAGAATTCAACAAACTCATCTACAATGCATTTATGCATGGAGCACAAAAGGGGAGTTATTTTGATCTAATAAAAGGGTATTGCATCTTGAGCAATACTATGTTTTGTATGAAGATGAGAAAGGAAAGATAAAGAGATAATACATAATTACCACTAGGGAAATGTTGAGTTTACAAACTAATAGAAAATAGTCCCAAGGAAAATTATAAGGATTTTTAAAATAATAGATAAAAATATAACAATCAAGTAAGGTTGTTATATTTTATAATAATAAAATGATATCAAATCTCCAATAATTAAATGTTTAATGGTCAAATATATAACTACTAGATAATTAATTATAAATATAATAATTAATTATATATTCAAAACAATAACCAAAGAGTTAAGACATATCTCAAAGTAATTTATAATAAAATAAGAAAAAGGTACAATATTTTGAAATATCTTCAAAATAATTTATAACAGATTCTAACATTGTCATTTTAGGTTGTAAGATGTCACTTATGAACATTGTCATATTGATAGTTTGTGAAATTTACACATCAATTCAATCTGTTTTAAGGGGATTTACACAGCAGCTTTGAATTCTTTACTTTTAATTGCTAAACACCAGATATGGTTTGTACGATGTGCGATAATACATTAAATCAATGACATTGTATATAGAGTAGTATATGCAAGAATCCTAATGGAGAGCCATCGAGGTCTCTCCTCTCAAACAACTCCAAAAAAGTCACCGATGAAGAGGCAGATCTACTGAAACACAATACCAAAAAGGCTAAACAAGGTTAAAGAGATTTTGAATGTGACACTTCAGGAATGAAAAGTTATGATGATGCTATCCGTGGTCCCCATTTAAAGGAGGGGATGGAGAAGAACCCCAAAAACATACAAGAATATGCTTCTTGGCAAGGATGATAACGAAACTATGAAGGAATAGCTAGATGATATGGTAAACATAGAGGAGATCCCTTTTGAATTATAATTTACTATCTTTAACTTTAATGACGATGGCATACAAGTTGAGGATGAGATTTTTTATAGCAATCGTGTCTCCCAATTTTGAAACTCTCAAAGGATGAGGAAACTCATATTCGAAAACCATAGAAATGTTGCTTGATCATCAAACTACCAGGAAGGAATGTGGGTTTTCATATTCTGGAGAGAAAACTCACACAACTTTGGAGGGGAATAAGAGTTTTTAAGCTTATGAACCTTGGCTATAACTTTTTCTTGGTCAAGTTCTCTTGTTTCAATGATAAGGATTATGTCCTCACAAGTGGCCCTTGGATGATATTTGATTGTTCAAGAATGGGCCCCTAACTTTAATCTTGCTAAGGCTACTATTGATTCAGTAGTAGTTTGGGTAAGATTCCTTAAACTTTCTATGGAATATTATGATTGTAAATGTCCAAAAGCCATAGAAACAAAAATTGGTAAGACCTTGAATGTGGACTACATGGTTGAAGAAAAGGCAAGAAAAATGTATGTCAGAGTTTATGTACTGATTAAGTTAAGTGAACCTCTTATTCCTTAATTCAGGGTAGGTGATGAGGAAATTAAAATTGAGTATAAAGGAATGCATTTAATCTATTTTAAGAGTGGCACGTATAGGCACTATGCTGAAGCATGCACTAACAAAGATTCCTAGGGCAAGAACTTGAATTTTGAAAGCCTTTGCAAGGGTAAGAAAGTTTGTTTTCATGACACTCCTACTACTCCAAATTATCTAGAGCATGAAGATAAGCATAAAACTCTTTCTATAGAATATGGCTCATGGATGATTGTCCAAAGACCTAAAAGGTCTCAGAAAGGCAAGTTTGGAGATAACAACATAGAAGTGAGAAGTAGTCAAGCTAAAGTTCAAGAAGGTGATAAGTATTCAAGCTAAAGTTCAAGGAGGTGATCTTGTTACAACTTTTCATTTTTCTTTTTTGGCAAATCCTGTATTTGAAGAAAAGGATGTCCATGAGGAGATTAAACCAGAGATTGGTACTACTCTCCAAAATGTGACTAACCTGGAAAATTTTGGTTATGGTGCTGTGAGCAATGATAAGATCGATTGGGTCCTTGTTTATAATGTAAGACTTTCAAATACCTCTCCCAAGATGGCTAAGATAACTAAAAATCAGGTACTTCATTTAAGCATACTCTTTCACAATTAGCATCCCCAAAACCCTATTAACCAAATTCAGATCTTACAAAGTGATAGTGGTAATTCTAGTTTTCCTCCTAAAATTAACCCATCCTTTGTTAAAAGGATTGGATATCAATATGATAGATCTCTTTGGAAACCTCCTAATCCTTTTCAAAATGAGGAACCTAGTTGTGTTGATAATTTAGTGTCTATGATTGAATGATTTGGCAAAAAGTGGTTCTAGGGAAATGTTCATTAGTTAAAGTAATCATTTTGATGAGAATGCAATCTACCCTTAAGGAAGAATGCAGAAAGCAATTGCTTGATATGTCTAAATCTATTTTTGTTTCTTGGCTATTAGCTAGAGATTTCAAGATATAGCTAATGTTGGTGAAAAGAAAGGAGGTGCTCATATTGAAGAAAGAAGGTGCAAGACCTTTGTTGATTGGATTGAGCAGTGTCATTTTCTTGACTTAGGGTGGCAAGGATCTCAATTCACTTGAAAAGGTCCTTTAAGAAGAGGATATGCCAAAGTTTTTGAAAAATTTGATAGGGCCTTTTGTAATGCTAACTGGCATATACAATTTACTAAAGCAGTAGCAAAAGTTCTTCCTAAAGTTTATTCTAATCACCATCCTTTGTTCATTGGCTTGTTTGGTGGTAAGGTAGATAAAAGAGATAAACCGTTTAGATTTGAAGCTGCTTAGTTAGCGCATGATCAATTCAAGAATTTTCCTAATGCTATCTAGAATTATAAAGACACTATTGATGAAAACCTGACTTTTGTTTCCAAATCTTTAGTGTCATGGAACAAGGAGATTTTTTGTGATATTGGGAAGAGAAAATAGAATCTTCTAGCCATGATTAAAGGAATTCAAGTTGCTATGCAAAGGAAATGGAATCCATTCCTAGATGGTTTTGATAAGAAAATTTAAGATGAACTTAAACTTACTTTTAAACAGGAAGAAATTTTGTAGCATCAAAAGTCTAAATCACAGTGGTTAAAGGATGGTGACCAAAATACTAAATTCTATCACACAAAGGCTATCATTCATAGGAGACTTAATAGAGTTAACATGCTAAGAGCTTCTTTTGGTTAGTGGATTAATGACAAGAATTTGATTTTGTAATTGGTTACAGATTTCTTTAAAAAAATTTTACTATCCCAAAGGAAGTTCACATACCTCCAACAACTGATATTAGATTTCCTGGTCTGCACAAGAGAGATCTAGATCTCTTATCAAAGAAATTTTCTTTTTCTAATGTTAAAAGAGTTATTTTTAATATAGGTGCAACTAAAGCCCTAGGTAATGATGACTTCCCTGTTATTTTTATCAAACCAATTTGGATATAATGGGAGGAACTCTCTTTAATTTGTCTAGAATGTAGTCAATGGTAAAATGAGTGTTCAAAAGGTAAATCAAACTCTTATTACCTTAATTCATAAACAATCACAACTGGAATTTATACACCAATTTCCTTATTTAATGTGTGTTATAATGTGTCACCAAAATCATAGTCTCCAAGCTCAAAAATTTGATGCCTAAGTTAGTTTCACCTTTTCAAGCAAACCTTGTACTGAGTAGATGTGTGTAGAATAACATTATTATTGCTAATGAGATTGTTCACTTCATGAAAAGGAAGAAAGGTAGAGTTGGCTACATGGCTTTTAAAATTGACCTTGAAAAAGATTAAAATAGACTCAAATGGTCTTTTATTATTAATGTACTATTTGATATAGGTATTCCAACTTAACTATATGATGTTATTATGAACTACATTTCTTCCTCCAACATGAATGTTTTATGAAATGGATCCATGATAGATGATTTAAGCCAACTAAAGGGATTAGATAAGGTGACTCAGTCTCCCCTTATTTGTTTGTTCCATGCATGGAAAAATTGTTTCATCTCATTTTGGAGGAAGTGTAAACTAGAAGATGGAAACCCATTAAATGTGGTAGATCTAGTTCTTCAATCTCCCACTTAATGTTTTTAATGATTTACTTTTGCTTGCTAAGGTAGAAATCTAAAAATCATTTTCTAAGAATGTTAATCAAAATTTGGCTTCTAAAATATCTAATTTAAATGGTTTTACCTAGACCCTGAACTTAGGCGGATATCTTAGAAACATCCTAGTTTTAGTTGGTAGAAGGAAGTGACATTTTAGTAGTTTGATTGATAGAGTTAAAAGTAGACTTACGGGTTGGCAAGCTAAAACTGTATCTATGGTAGGAAGAGTGACTCATGCAAATTCTATTTTATCTGCTCTACCTATATATCACACGTAAGTTGAAAGATTACCTAAAGGGATTTGTTTGGTTATTGAAAGAATGCAAAGGAACTTCATGTAGGGTCATGATGATGCAGTTAAGAAAGTGTAAATTATAAGCAGGGCTAAACTCTGTCAACTTAAATTCTCTAGTGGATTGGGCTTTAGCCGCATAGAGCATATGAAATCTACATGTCTAGTGCAATTGTGCTATAAGATCTACTCAAGTAATAATAATCTAAGGATCAATGTCTTAAAAGGAAATATGGCCTGAAAGCCTCTTGGCCTAAAAAGGTGGTAGTTAATAATTATGATTCCACTTTCTGGAGGTATTTATCAATGCCTAGAAGTTGTGGAAGAAATCGATCTCTCTAGAATATTTAACTAAATTTGGTGCTCATCAATTGTAGTACTGGTTCACCTTCAATATGAAAAAGGACATTGGTTCTAGTTTGTCTATTTACCAGTCTTCTATATAGATAGTTAGATGTTAGTACTTATGGATTTGGAGGCACAGGGTTATTTATGAATACTCCTTTATGAAACTTGTTAACTAGTTCAAACTATTATTGCTTATGTTCAGGAAATCTTTAGAGATTCAAATTCTCATGATAACGATAGGAATAGAATCATGGGTTGTTATGGGTAAAATCCGAATCAACAAAGTGGACCAGCAGAAGCCCAGTGAGCAAGCTCAGCAAGTCCAGAAGACCAATTTGCTAAGACGCAGGGCCAAGACAATGGCCTTGCCTTGCTACGCGAGACAAGCTCCAGATCACTGAAATAGCGAGTTACGCCCAGGACACGTACCCCATGGGCCCAAGATCGAGACCAACCTATATGGTCACATCTCACACAGCACGAGTCCAGGTCACCAAGTGAACAACCTTTAGCATAAAGTACGGCATAAGCCTAATCAGTAGCTAAAGGCACACTTCCCCAGTTAGTAAAGTATCCTCCAAAGGCAGATGCCCATCTGTAGACCTCAACTAGTAGAGTCCAAGTTGTCTGTAAACATGTACTATTTGACATAATAGATGTATAAATCAGGAAATTACCATTGTAACCTCCCCTGCTTCTATAAATAGGGAGAGAGTCCACTGTAAAAGGGCGAGAGGAAAAAACACTAACAAAAACTCTAGTAAACTGTAGAGAGCTCTCTGTAAATCACTATTTCTTCAACAAACATTCCGAGTAATACATTACCATAGACGTAGAGGCCGATTGGCTTTAGCCAAACCATGTTGAAACTCTCTGCATGCTTTTTCTCCTTCCTTCTTCTAGCTGTCTTTACCGCTTTTCCTCATTTACACAACTAGAATAACAACTTAGGGTAACAAGAACTGTTCGATTGGCTGGAGTTTGGCCTAGAACCAGATTTCATCATCAATATTTTGACACTAGAAGAAGGGCCTCATCTGTGTTATGGTTTATTTCCTACTTATTTGCAATAGCCAGAAGAAAAGCTACTAGAAACTCAAGCGCTCCAGTTATTCAATCAGCAGAATCTTCCACTGCAGGAGTTGCCATGGGTTTCCCCTCCGAGGCTCATTGCCAAACCGCTGATATTGTCCCTAGAGCTGATGAGGTGCAAGTACCGCACCAACACCAACAGTCGTTAGAGAATGTAGTGGACAAGTTGGCCAAGGCAATGAAAATGCTACAACAAGCATAGGCCGGGCTCGTTACACCCAAAAATGAGCACCAATAGCGAGGAGCTAGATGTTCGAGTAGAGCTCGCTAAGAGCAAACCACAGGCCACTGCTAACACGACCAAGAAAATGAGAGAAGCCACCAAGTCACCAGTCAGCAATTGGGGGGCTTGGACCCAATGATAAAAGAAGTGCTTTAGAGGCTAAAATAGCTAGAGGAACACCCCTGAACCTAAGATGATCAAGCTTGCTACTGGAAAGCTTGCCATATTCTATGGAAATTGAAAAGCAACCTCTCCCATGCAAACTCAAAGTTCCCACAATTTTGTTATATGATAGGAATAGTGACCCGTGCAACCACTTGGATGCGTTTAGTGTCCAAATGGATCTCCAAATGACTGATCCCCTCATCAAATGCCACATTTTCCTAGCTACATTGGGAAACATTCCTTGGTTATGGTTTAAGAACCTCCCGACTCACAGCATTAGCAATTGGGAGGAATTCCAAATAAAGTTTATCAACTAGTACCAAGCGTTAAAGAGGCAGCTTGTGCCACCTTGCCATCTCACGATGATCTTTCAACAGAAGGACGAATCACTGAAAAACTACATTATGTGGTTTAGGCATGAATTCAACAACGTGGAAAGTCCATCCGATGAAAGCGTCCTGACCACGATCACAGCCAAACTCCATAAGGAGGGAAAGCTATTCAAGAGCTTGTACAAGTCCCCGGTTAACAACCTGGGAGAATTCTATGAGCGAGCTACTAAGCAAATCAGATAGGAGGAAACTTTCTACTTAAAGAAGCCCAAACAAGAAGAGGAAATGAGCTCCCTTATCCAGAAGAGGAGTAATGTGGGCTAAAGTGATCACTCCAATCTCCATCTCTTGAAGAGAGCCAGGACTGTGCAACCTCAGCATTCAGGTCACTATGACCATTACAGCATCTTGTCTGATCCCTAAGATAGGATATTCATCATAGAAAGAGACAAAGAAGACTTCGAGATGCCTAACCCCATAAGAAGTCCTCATTGGCGCTGAGACTCGAGTATGTTTTGTGCCTATCACGACAAGATTGGGCATGTCACTTCAAACTACCGGGCCCTCAAAAATGCAATTGAAGATCTGATCAAGAGAGGTTGCTTAAGAGAGTATGTAGTGTGACCAGCTGAACAGTGATCTCAGTAATCCCAGCCACCCCCTAGTTAAAGGAAGGCACTCATAACGCAAAAGTTATGTTCCATTTCCTTACTCTTTAAACCTTATGAAAATATCTAGAATCTCTGTAAATCTATGAATTTTCAACAATAAGTTTTACAAATCTTAGCATACATACGACTAACTTCCTGAGGCACCGTATGTATGCAATTCCCTTGCTCGCTATGCATATGAATAACTTTCTGAGGCACCATATGCATGCAACCTCCTTCATACATGTGACCAACTTTTTGAGGCATCGTATACATGTGCTTTCATGCATATGACTAACTTTCTGAGGCACTATATGCACACTCCATCTCCCACTCGTTGCGCATATGACTAACTTTCTAAGGCACCATATGCACGTGACCTTTCCAAATGCTTGATTGTTTATCATATCTGATCATCACGGTCGATTGACCCATCAAGCATTAGTAGTATTTAATGGCAATTCAATTATGATTCACAGGAACCCATTCATGTCAACCTCTAGGCCACTTTCTATGACCTATTGAACATTTCAACCTAGGAAAACTTGAACAGAAATGAAAATTGCAAAGATTCGTCAAAGAATCCTCTCTCAACGAGATGAGCTCGAGCAACAGAATGCAAGTGCACATTTTCGCCAACAAGTTTCAACTCCCAATCAGTGAAATAAACTAAGAGTTGGGGAGCTTATGTTATGGGTAAAATATGGATCAGTGAAGTGGACCAGCAGAATGTTAGTCTGGATGGGTGCCCTAGACCAATTTGATTGAGTTCTAGCACATCCTGGACTATACATTCTATGCATTTGGATACAAAAGGTTGTACATTCATCTTATATTGCATTCATCGTGTATTGCATACGTAAGATAAAGCCCGTGGTGAGAAGTTATCTCATTCA
>JANHAO010013234.1:0-15949 GCA_026873985.1 Saraca asoca
ACACATAATTTTCATTTAAATTTGTTTAACATAGCCTAATTACTGACATAGAGAGAACCTTGGATCTACTTGAAGAAAATGTTTCCAGGACTGAGGTATCTCAAGTTCTCATTTAATGACAAGGCCTAGGGCAATTAATCTCTTATTTTTTTCAACCTTCATAAAAAATGAACATCATTGGCATAGAGTTTCTCAATGGTATAAATTCTTTAAGTCAAGTGAAGTTAAGGAAATTGTTATAGGTAAAATCTGGTTTCTATGAGGTGGGTTGACAAAAGCCCAACAAGCAAGCTCAGTGGGTTCAGAAGCTTAGTTCATCAAGATGCAAAGCCAAGATAGCAGCATTAGCTCACTAGCAAGGTGAGCCCTAGATTGATGGTAGAGTGAGCCACATCCAGGATGCATACTGCGAGTTTGAGAATGAATCCAGCCTACATGGTCGTGGGTCACATAGTGCAAGTCTAGGTCATTAAGTGAGCGACCTCCAGCTTGAAGTTCTGCATAAGTCACATCAGTTGCCAGAGGTACACTTTCCTAACTAGTAAACTAGCCCTCGAAAGTAGACACCTACTTGCACACCTCAACTTGTAGAGTCCAAGTTGTTTGCATATATTTATTACATGATGTAATAGATGTGCAAATCGAGAAATTACCATTGTAACCTCTCCTGCTTCTATAAAAAGGTAGAGAGTCCATTGTAAAAGGGAGATCAAGAGAAACACTAGTAGAAACTCTGCCAAATTGTAGAGAGCTCTCTATAAAAATACTATTCACCCAGTAAACATTCTGGGTAATACATTATCGTGGACATAGGGGCCAATTGACTTTAGCCAAACCATGTTAAAAACCTTTTGTGTGCTTCTTCTTCTTCTTTCTTTTGGCTTTTTACTGCTTTCTTACATTTACACAACCAAAATAGCAGTTGGGGTAATAATAACTATTCAGTTAACTGGAGTTTGGCCCAAAACCAAATTTCATTGTCAACATGTTTGGCATTAGAGGAAGGGCTCTTATTTATATTCTACTTTATTTTCTATTCAGCTGTGATGGCTAGAAAAAGAGCCACTAGAAACTCAAGTGCTTTAGTTATTCAATCAGCAAACTCTTCCACCATAGGAGTCGCCACTGGCTTCCCCCTACAGCTCACTACTGAAAGCTGATGAAGTGCAAGCATCGCATTAACGCCAATGCACATTAGAAAATGCAATGGACGAGTTGACCAAGGCAGTGAAAATGTTGAAGCAAGCATAGGCTGAGATTGTTACACCTAGAAATATACACTAGCAGTGAGAAGCTAGATGTTCAAGCAAAGCTAGCTAAGAGCAAATCTCAGGTTGCTGCTTGTGCAACCAAAAAAATGAAAGAAACCATCAAGTCACCAGTCAGCAACTAGGAGGCTTGGACCCAACGATGAAAGAAGTACTTCAGAGGTTAAAACGACTAAAGGAAAGCCCTTGAGCCTAAGATGATCAAGCTTGCTATGAGGAGAGCTTGCCATTTTCCATGGAAATTGAGAAGTAGCCCTTCCTCCGCAAACTTAAAATTCCTGTAATCTCGTTATATGACAAGAATAGCGATCTATATGATCACTTGGATGTGTTCAATATCCAAATGGATTTCTAAACAACCAACCCCTTAGTTAAGTGCCACATCTTTCCAGCTACACTGGGAAGCATACCTTGGACATGGTTCAAGAACCTCCCAACTCGAAGCATTAGCAGCTGGGAGGAATGCCAAAAAAATTTCATTAACCAGTACCGAGCCTTGAAGGGGCAACTCACGCCACCTTGCCATCTCATGATGGTCTCTCAACAAAAGGATGAATCATTGAAAGTTTATGTTGCAAGGTTCAGATGTAAAGTCAATAATGTGGAAAGTTCATCCGATGAAAGTGTTATGACCATAATCACAGTTGGATTCCACAAGGATGAAAGATTATATAAGAGCCTGTATAAGTCCGTGATTAGCATCCTGTGAGAATTCTATGAATGAGTTGCCAAGTAGGTCAGATGGGAAGAAACTTTTGGCACAAGGAAGTTCAAGCAGAAAGGGGAAACAAGTTGCCCCATCCAAATAAAGAGAAATAAGGGTCAAAATGACAACTCCAATCTCTAGATCGTGAAGAGGTCTAAGACTATGCAACCTCATCCCCCAAGTCACCATGAATACTACAATGTCCTGTCTGATTCTGAAGATAGGGTCTTCACTATAGAAAGAGATAAAGAAGACTTTGGGACACCTAGCCCCATAAGAAGTCCCTGCTGGCACAATGACTCAAGTAGGTTCTGTGCCTATCATAATGAAGTCGAGCACGTCATTTTAGACTAGTGGGCCCTTAGAGATGTAATTGAGGACCTGATCAAGAGAGGTCACCTAAAGGACTATGTGATACAACTGGTAGAACAGTGATCCCAGTAGTCCCAGTAGACCCCTTGCCAAAAGAAGGCAATCACAATAAAAAACTATGTTCCATTTCCTTATTCTAGAAACTTTATGAAAATGCCTCAGATTTTTGTTTGCTAATCTATGAATTTTCAACAATGAGTTTTGCAAAAACTTAGCATGCATATGACCAACTTCATGAGGCACCATTTGCATGCGACCTCTTCCTTCATGCATATGATCAACTTTATAAGGCACCATATGCATGTGATCTCGTGCATATGACTAACTTTCTAAGGCACCATATGCATACTCCCTCTCCTACTCGCTATGCATATGACCAACTTTCTGAGGCACCATATGCATGCGACCTTTCCCTCATGCATATGACCAACTTTCTAAGGCACAATATGATGTGATTTTATGCATATAACTAACTTTCTAAGGCACCATATGCATGCTTCCTCCCTTGCTCATTGTGCATATGACCAACTTTCTTAGGCACTACATGCACGTGACCTTTTTAAATACTTGATTATTTATCATGTCTGCTCATCAAGGTCGATTGACCCTCTGAGCATTAATGATATTTAATGACTATCCAATTATGGTTTGTAGGAGCCTATTCATGTCAACCACTAAGTCACTCTTTGCCATCAATTGGGCATTTCAACATTGGAATGCTCAGACGAATGAGAAAACCACAAAAGGTTGTTGAAAAGTCCTTGCTTAACGAGACAAGCTCACACAGTAGAATCCAAGTGCGAACTTTTGCCAGCAAGTTTTAGCTCTTAGTCCACAAAACAAACTATGAGCTAGAGGGCTTATGCTATGGGTAAAATCCAATTTTACTGAGGTGGGCTGAAAAAATCCTAACAAGCAAGCTCAACGGGTTAAGAAGCTCAGCTCGCCAAGACACAAAACTAAGATAGTAGCATCAACTCACTAGTAAGGAGAGCCTCGGATCGTTGGTAGAGCGAGCCACATCTAGGACGTGTGCCATAAGCCTGAGAATGAATCTAGCCTGCATGGTCATAAGTTGTACAGTGCAAGTATAGGTCATTAAGTGAGTGACCTCCAGCCTAAAGTTTCACATAAGTCCTATCAGTTGCCAGAGGCATACTTTCCCAATCGGTAAACTAGCCCCCAAAAGTAGACACCCGCTTGCACACCTTAACTTATGGAGTCCAAGTTGTCTACATATATTTATTACATGATGTAATAGATGTGCAAATCAAAAAATTACCATTGTAACCTCCCTTGCTTCTATAAAAAGGGAGAGAGTCCATTTTAAAAGGGAGATCAAGAGAAACACTAGCAAAAACTCTGCCAAACTATAGAGAGCTCTCTATAAAAATACTATTCACCCAGTAAACATTTTGGGCAATACATTACTGTGGACGTAGGGGCTAATTGGCTTTAGCTGAACTATATTAAAAGTCTTTTATGTGCTTCTTCTTCTTCTTTCTTTTGGTTTTTTTACTGCTTTCTTACATTTGCACAACTGGAATAGCAGCTTGGGGTAACAAGAACTATTCAATTGACTGGAGTTTGGCTTAGAACCAAATTTTATCATCAACAAAAATGAAGTAGATTTGCATTATGTGAAGACAATCATCAAGAGACAGACAAGTAAAAGTTCTCACCAAATTTTATGCTTGATGTGTTCTATCATATCTCAAACCTGCTTGCTTTGATTTTTGGCACTGTCGATATAATCTTTGGATAAATTTTTCTAGATGGTTATAAATGCTATGAATGATTATGTTAACTTAGTGTTAGCCTAGTAAGTTAGATATGCTGCTTAATCATCATTCACCAAAAAAATCCTATCACAAAGATTAAGCATGCACTACTAATGAACTCCTGTTTGGAACATGAAAGGCTATAACTTGCATGACATTAAAAAGTCACAGAAAGTTCAATATCTAATGCCATATTTCATGAAAGTAGATATAGAATGTCATCGGGATTTAAGAGGGAAAGCAATATTTAAATTCACTTAGACTAAACAATGCAATTCTTATATGTTATCTATTATGCAATCATAAATGCTCAACCTAAGCATAAATCATAGTAGCAATGGTGCTATTTGACCTTCAGAGGAAGGTCTTCCAAGACTCTACTTAAAATAGTAAGTAGATAGTAGTTGCAATATTGCACTAAACCAAAAGCAAACTTACAATGAGGATAAGTAAATATAGTTTGATAGCTTGAAATGACATTTTCGGACACCCAGTTTTGGTTCACACTAGTACAATATACCACAGGATTTATTCATGTTAGATATGGAATGCCATGAACACATGACCAAAAAAGAAAAATCTACTCAAGTATGTTGACATAAAATAGATATCATTAACTAATGGCAAATGGCATCAAAATTATAGGTTATATATATGAAATAGTGGTGGATAGAAATAGAGACTTTCTGTTATGAATGCCTATTCATCTAATATGAAGTCCAATGCATGCCATTTGCAAACAAAAAAATTCTAGAGTAGAAAGAAAAATGCAGTAATTAGGGTTGTGGGTTATTGATAAACAACATTTATACAAAATGTAAAATTGTAAAGCTTTCACTAAGGATTAATAAAAATTATGGAAAAGTAACACTGAAGAGTGATTTAGTTCTAGTAGCATCCATGAAGAATGGTGACAGAGGATACTGTAGATTGCACACCACAGAAGTTAGTCAATAAAATAGAGAAGAAATCAAAGACATATATGAACCTAGAATATAGTTACATGCTCACCTGAGGCAGATGCAAATGGTACACATGGTCAATAAAATAGAGAAGAAATCAAAGATATATATAAATCTAGAATACAACTACATGCTCAAGTGAGGCAAATGTAGATGGAACACAATATCAACTTGATATTTCATTACATCTACAACTAATTCCATTAGAGAATGGTTTCTAGTATGTTCACATTATGCTGTTTAAAGACGCTTTCTCTAGCAATTTGAATTTCTTTCTAGCCATGTAAAAAAACTTAGACTAAATGTAGATAGCTTTGCTATAAAACTTAGATCAATTGTCTAGAATTGTATTCTTTTAATTATTTTATTCTTTATGGAAACTTATAATGAAAGGTAAGATAGTCACAATTTGGCAAACAAAGTAGAGCACGACATGCTATCTTATCTTCTAAATGAGAAATTCTTTTGCTCAACAAGAAAGATATACATAAGCATTAGACTGGTCTCATAGTCTATAAAACCTACAATGTGGTAGTTCCCACTTAACATGTCTGTCTCTCTTCTTTAAAAGTAAGATAGAAATTTTGCATCTATACTCTTTATCAAGTAGCTATTGTCTGAAAGCTTTACTATTAGGAAAATGTCCCTTTAGGTGATAACCTCTTAGACTTGAAGTAAGATGCTAAAGAAATTGAACCATTAACTTTTCAGTCTAAGAGACACTGACATGGGAGAAAGGATAGAACAAAAACACATACCAATAAAAAATAAAAAAAACCAAGGGAAAACCCTAAACATTAAGTAAAAATTTAAGCAAACAAGAAAAATCGAAAGAAACAGACTACCGATGAAATCAAACCTTAAAGTAGCCATCATTTTTAGGTTGCCTTTGCCATCAAGCTTGATTGCATTAAGATGAATAAGAGAGAGACCAAGAGAGAGAGAGAGAGAGAGAGAGAGAGAGAGAGAGAGAGAGAGAGGTAGCCAGTGTGAGAGAAAGTTTAGTGTTTGTGCGCTGGAACTAACCCAATTCAGTGCTGTTGTAGTACGTTCTTAATGGTGGTTACTACACAATTGCCATTAAACCTTCGGTACTTAACTGCAGTTTCAACACAACCACCGTTAATCACTAGGTACTTAGCGGCAGTTTTTATAGAACTGCATTTAAACTTGGTTCTTAGTTGTAGTTATGACATAACCACTGCTAACAATCAACTGGAACATTTGCTTCTTATAGGCATTGAATCTAGGTCACTTTAACCGTGTCTTTAGTGATGGTTTGAACTAACCACCACCCTTAAACTGCCTCTAAAGATGCATTTTGTTATAGTGAATGTAGCTATTAGCAAAGCCCTTCCACTAGAATTGCCTGATAATTTGTTCAATCTTGTGTTGGTATTGCTTAGAAAATGACTATTGTTGACATTTGGTAAATGGGAATGGAGTTATAACACTTTTACATGGGACCATCATTGGAACTTGACATAAGATTTTTGCTTTCCAGCCTTGTAGTTTTTCCTTTTTTATAGATTTTCTCTATAACTTCATTCTGAATAATAATTTTCCTATCCTTAGGACCACTATGTAGGTGCCTAAGTATTTCTTAATCTTAAACACTTGTTTAACTCCCACTATGTCAGTTAAGAATAGTCTAAATTTCCTGGGACTACTAGGACTATATTTAATTACATACTTGATTTGATTCATTTTCAATCTAGAAATTTAGGAGAAATTTTGGAACAATTATTTGACTTTGCTACAAGATCAGATAGAAACTTTGTAAAAAAAGGTATAGGTTATCTGCATAAAAGAGATGATTGATCACAAAGGTCATTCTTGCTGGCTTGATTCCTTAAATTTCTTCATTTACTTTAGTCTGTTCTAATATTAAATATAAGATATTAGTACAAATGATGAAGGCATAGTGAAACATCATCAAAATGTATCCTTAAAGGCCTACATTTCTATTCTTGCTGTTCATCATCTTTGTTTTGTTAGGCTCTTATTTTGGCTCTCAACTTAGGCATGAACATATTATCTTGTATTTACTTAAAATAGATTCCTTGTAAGGCAATGATTAAACACCACAATAAATTAACATACAAGTGTCAGAGTCCAACTACTACAACAAGAAAACCTAGTTTTGTGCATGATCATCTACTTAAAATACAATCAGCTCAGCAGCAACAAACAAATTAGCAACATTTCAAATATACCAAAAATTCATTAGCTTTAGGAAAGTAAGCTGCAACATTTCAAATATACCAAAAATATTCAAATTAGCAACAACAAACAAATCAAGTTAAACAAAATCACAACAATCACAACATACAAATCAAATTACTAAAGAGAAACAATCAAATCAACAAAAATTAAAAATAGAAAAAAATAGAGAGATGAAAAACTTGGACTTACTTTGCGTGACCAAAGTAGAGAAAATGAATCAGATGCAAATGGGGCTTAAGTTTCTAACTTTTCGTTTTTGAAAAATAGTTATGGAAATAACTTTTCTTTCAAGCAAAAGGGAAAACACAGTGAAATTAGGGTTTGTCCAAAGAGAAAAAAGAAGTTGACTTTTATTGTTACAATGCCTTAATGATGGTTTTGACACAATCACCGTTAAACATTCGGTACTTAGCGGTGGTTCAATAAAATCACTGTTAAACATTCAGTATTTAGCGATGGTTTTGGCACAACTGCTATTAAACATTTGGAACTTAACGATAGTTTTGACACAATCGCTGTTAAACATTTGGTACTTAGTGGTAGTTCAATAAAACCGCCATTAAAAATCGCCTCTAACATTTACTTTTCACAAGCATCAAACCTAGGTCACTTTCTCTGTGTCTTTAGCGATAGTTTGGACAAACTGTCATCCTTGAATCACCACTAAAGACAAATTTTGTGGCATTGTAATTAGCAGATTGCCATTTGATTTTATAATTTATATCTCCATAATGAGGAAGAATAATGGATAGTTAATAATTTTTTGTAACACTTGTTAAAGCCATCAATATATTAAAAAATATTGAATTGAATAAAATAATATCTTTCTTTTAACATTTTCTATGAAAAATGATTTTATTGTTCCCATCAAAATGATTTAATACCATATACGTTATAGAAATTCAGATTGACATTTTAAATAAAAGAAAAAGATTAAAGGATTTTAAAGGATAGAGTGTCGTATTAAAAATTAATGATAAAAAAATTAACAATGCATATTTACAAAGGATTAATTATATGAATTCTTCTAATAGGTTAATGGGGACCTTTATTGATAGTTTCTTTTCTCATTGTGGTTTAAGGCAAGGAGATCCCTTTTTTCCAATGAGGAAAAAAAAGAACAAATTGAATGGAGAAGGACAACAAGCCTTGTAAGAATGGTGAAAAGTTTTAGTTATGCGATAAGTGACCAATAAAAGAGCTAAATATTTATAGAAAAAAAGTTGGAGAAGCTTTTCTAAAGAGAGAAAGTGGTGATAGAGAGTAGAGAGAGAAAATAGATTGTTGATTGGAAGAAAAGGGTTCTTAAGGATTTTTTTTTTACATGAGTCAGACCCAGTAACTTAAGCATGGAATTGAATGACAAAGACTGCGAAGAAACCACTATGTATTTTGTTTCAATATTTATATTATTTTATTTTATTCACAATTGAACTAAAGAAAAAAGAAGGAAATCGAATTAGGTTAGTTAATTTTTTGTGTTACTATGCCTATTAACTAACAATTATGTGTTCTTATGTATGTATGGTTTAACCTGGAGGATCTGGTTTTGTAGCATAATGTTCTTAAGAATCAAGACTATTGGTATAGAGTGCTTGCATAGAAATTGTTTAATAATCAAATATGCTTTGAGTAAATTAGTTTTAGGAAGAGGTAAATATGATTCGAGTCCCATATAACAAGGTAACTTGGTCAACCAAACATAGAAATTCTAAACTTACTTTTTAGGGAAAAAGTATTGATTAAATTTAGTCAAATGTGACTAAACATGGTAAATACTATGTGCATATAGCTACACTATTAGATACAACAAACTAGGCTAGAGACAAAGAAGCCCAAAAGAGGACCCATAAAGTGAATTTAATTGGCCTTACCTTAAAAGTGCAGCAGCTTAAAGTAAAATCATTTTAAGTCTTATTATGACATGATAGTCATAGTAAGACTTAAACAAATCGATAAAAATTGAACCATATGAAGATGAAATCTTTAGTGCTGTTGCTGCAGATTCGATTACAACCTTGGAAGCACTGTGCAACCAACATACAACTTGTCTATGTCCATTATTTCTTAGAGTAAAATTGAATTAGGAAAAAATAATAGGATAATTCAAGTTCCTAATTTGTTCCCGGTGACTATATTCAACACATTTCTTTTGATACCAAGGATACCTAATTTCATAAAGTTAGGAGTTTTAGATCATTTTTTACCCGGCAAGAAATCAAAGTAGCATCGAAATTTTGAAATACCAATATCTGTTTTTGCTAGTGGCTTGTCTGCTCTCTACATATATATTATGGTTTTTGTGGTGGTACTTGTTAATGATGGATTAGTTATGTTTGTTGATTGTTGCTGGTGGATTAGCCATGTTTGTTGCTATTGTATTTACTACATATAAATTATAAGTTAGAGCTAGCTTCTAGAAATTGGACAATACCTACTGTGTTTGCTACATTTCTTGCTACAGTGAATGATTTTCTACATATATTTGCTATTGTGAATGTTTTTCTGCATATATTTTCTGCTAATGTACTGAATAAGCTTTGTAGCAAATATGTAAATCTCTAGTTGGGTACTAATTTTATACTCTATGTGTTGAATGATTTTCAACATTGGTTTTTTGCCTTGCTAGCTATGTGCTGAATGATTTTTTGCATTGAGTTTCTACCTTGCTAGTTAAATAAGCTTTGCAACAAATATGCAAATTGCTAGCTAAATGAGCTTTGCAGCAAACATGCAAATTGCTAGCTGGGTACTAATTTTATACTCTATGTGCTGAATGATTTTCTATATTAATTTTCTACCTTGCTGGCTGAATGAGCTTTGCAGCAAATATGTACATTACTAGCTGGGTACTAATTTTATACTTTACATGCTGAATGATTTTCTACATTGATTTTTGCCTTGCTAGTTGAATGAGCTTTGCAGCAAATATGTATATTACTAGTTGGGTACTAATTTTATACTTTACATGTTGAATGATTTTAAGCAAATATGAGCTTTGCAATAAATATGCAAATTGCTAACTGGGTACTAATTTTATACTCTATGTGCTCAATGATTTTCTACATTAATTTTTTGCCTTACTAGCTAAATGAGCCTTGCAGCAAATATGCAAATATCAAGTTAACATTTTTACGGAAGCTTTATAGGACATGCATAATAAATTTTAATATGTTTTTGGTTGATCTTAGGATTAGTATAATAACTTACTCTAATTTTATTTTATAGTTACTTGATACAGGAAGTGGACATGTCATAGATGCAAGGCCTTCTTCCACCGCTAGTCATGATGTACCACCTTGATTTTTACCTTCCGATTATTGTTAAATTATGTTTAGAGTTACTGAATTCTAATGGTTGACTAACACATGCTTAAATACTTATTAGTAATATGAGATTTGTATTTAGTTTCATTTATTTAAAATATATAGATTTATTATAAATTATTCTTATAGCAAATTAACAGATATAGGAAAAATTAGGATAGGGGAAAAAATTTGAAAATCGATTTTACGGGTAGTTTTTTAAAAAAATTTTGATTGTAAAAAATAATTTTTTAAAAAAAAATTTCTGGAAAACTACAGCTAAATGTAGTGAAAACCACTACAAAAAATAATTTTTTTAACAAAACTTCTGGAAAATCACCACTAAATGCAGAAAAAACTACCACAAAAAGTAATATATTTTTTGAAATATTCTATACAACAACCATTAAATGTAGAGAAAACTATTGCAAAAAGAAATTTTTTTTTTTAAATTTCTAGAAAATTGCTACTAAATGGAAAAAAAATTGTCGTAAAAAATAATTTTTTAAAAATACGAAGAACTGCCCTTAACTACATCAAAAACCACAGGGAAATTTCTTTTTTAAATTTAAACTATAGTTGGCACTAAATGTATTAGAAAACTGCTGTTAATTTTTTTTTTATTTTAATAGAAACCACTACTAACTACCTTAAGAAACTACCGCAAAAAATTTAATTTAAAAAAATTACAACCAAAACCACTGCTAATTATTGATAAATTGCTGTTATATTTACTTTTTTGGCAGTTTTAAAACCTGGCGCTAAATGAAAAAAAAAAACTGCTACTAAATACTTTCTGATCCATGTATTTGTAGCGGTTCTAGAAACCACTGCAAAATGTATTAACTGCCGCTAATGGCAAATTTGTTTGTAGTGTTAAGAAATATCAATTATGAACTAATCGTAACAACAGAGAGGAAAAAGAATGATTAGTGCATTTTATGAATCTGTTACATCTCGATGAAGATAATAACAAGGAATGGATACAATTCTTTCTAATTTTAAATGGCCTATTCTGAGTAATAATGATTATGATTTAGTGCATCACCTTTTTGTGCTCTAATGGGTTCAACTTTCAAGTGAAATCTAGACTTAGAAGAAAGACTAAAAGTTTGGGATATATTTTAAATTTTACAAATTGATATCATTCTTGGGAAAAATCAAAAAACAAAATGGATGAAGCTGACGGTAGGGTGTGATAACTGATACTGATAATCTTTCCTTAATTCCTTACATCACTATCTCCATCAAGTTCACAGAGATAAAATTACCAACTAAGTCAGAATGTTTTAAACATAAATTAGATTACAGGAGATTTCTCAATAGAAAAAATAGGGGTCTTCTCTTGTAATGGTCAAGAAGATGAATAAGAAATAGTCTTATAGAAGCCAAAGGGACTTTAATGGACTATTTTTTTTTTATTAGCCAAGGCCTAAAGATAGTCCCCTAACCCTAAATCTAATCCAAATACCAATTCAACTGATTAAGCTTTACTTGAATAACTCTTCAAATGTGAGTTGCTATGAAGTTATGAATAATCTGAAGACAGCTAAGAAAGCCTTTTTATTCATAGATCATCCAATGCTATATGATAGATACATATTTTAACTCTACATGAGCTGCTGAGATTTGTCATCAAAATTATAGTTTAGAAAAGGAACATAATATAAAAACTCTAATTCTTCAAAACTGCAAGTAAAGATAATTCTGTGGATAAAATCCACACCCTAAGTCTTTAAAAGTAGTACCGATGCTACAATAAATCTACAACCAAGTGGAATGAATCTTAATGATTTGTAATCTAAGTCTTTTCTACAAACTTATAATAGTAGAGGCTTGACAAATCAAAACTAAGCAGCCATAGTTTGCTTCTGAGCAAAAGCAATCCCTTTCTCAATGTTGGCCTTGAGTTTTAGTCTGAGTGCTTCCAAAGCCTTCTACTCATATTCAGTCAAGCCTTGGAGATCAGAAGAATCAAAGCTTTAACTCCTCTCTTTTCAATCTTCACTCAAGAAACAAAGAATGGAAGCTCTGTCAAATCTGATTGGATAAAGGAGTGCTCATAAACATCATTATCTCCATCAAGTGCACGAAGAGATGATTCAACAAATTTGGCTGCAACATATGCCATTGACAAGGTAGCAAATCCTGCACTTACCTTTTTTTTAACAACTTCTGTTCTAGTATTTTGGATCTTGGTAGTCAATACTTCAATTTCTTCATCAATGAAACTTACAGAGGGTTTTGTCTTTTACAACAGAGGAAGAATGGTAATTCTAGCATGGCCCCCAACAATGGGGACATCAACATCAATTAGCTTCAGGTTCTTCTTCTGAGAGACAATCATGTTTGACCTCACAACATCCAATATGGTAACACTAAAGAGATTTTTAGGATCATAGACACCCTTCTCCTTCAAAATTTTAGCTGTAATAGGCATAGTAGAGTTTACTGGGTTTCTAATTATGTGAATGAAAGCATCAGGGTAATTGTCTGCAATAGCTAATACCAAGTCTCTCACTATTCTAGCATTGATGTTGAAAAGGTTATCGCGTGTCAGGCTGGGCTTCTTTGGGACACTAGCAGGTATAACAACAACCTTCACACCTTTCAGGGAGTTTGTTAACTCAGAAGCTCCTGTGAAAGCCTAAACTTTTGAGGGAATGTTGCAATGGCTGAGATTGGTAGCAACACCCTTGACATTTGCATTATAATATAGATGCAGGTTGGAAACTTAAAGGGACATCTTAATCAAAAGAGCTAGGGGTTGACCTATCCCTCTACTAGCCCCAAGAACTACTACTTTGTAGGCAACCTGAGGCAAGAAAGCCACTAAAAGTAGAGAATTTTGGGAGAAGGGTGGGGAATAGTAACCACTCCCCTAAAAAAACATAAACCAACCAATTACTGCCTTTTAAGTTCTAAGCACTTTATTTATGCTAACTATCTTTAGAATTCCAATCTCTTCTCTCCATCCAAAAAAAAAAAAAAAAGACCTAGTCTTGTTTTCTTGTGCTTAATGGAATTCCTTTATGCTTTTCTTGGCACTCTTTGGATTTGCATTACTTCCAAAACCCTCCATTCAAAGTTTCTAAAGAAAACATTTATTAGCTTCCAAATCTGGCCTCTATCTTCTTCTTTTATTTTTCTTGCTTACCCCTAATGACCACTTTTAACTATGTTATAGCCTTTATTTTTTTCCCTTTTCTCTTTCTCTTTTTATAAATTATAAATTTCATTAATTCCAATAAACTTGCAAATGCATGTTTTTTTATCAAGATATAAACTATGAGAGACAAAAGAGGATATATAAGAGGGAGAAGGGGATAAAAGATGATGTGAATTTCTTACAATCTTGTTCTAAGCACATAGCCAACAAGGACTAGGATATTCTCTCTGACCCACCACTTTAGAGCTATATTGTTATTTCTTAAAGTAAAAGAAATATTTGACATTTTTATTTTAGGATGGAAAAAAAAAGTAAAAAAAATGTGAATGAGGATTTGCTTTCCAAATTCATCCTTCACAATCTTTTAAAAACAGTCATTGGTAATATGATTAATGCATCATTAGTAGGAGTTCAAAAATATGATTCCCGGATTCCAGATTCTACATATCATATCAGCTAGAAGTACAAAACTAATATAAAAGTTTTGCTTTCAATTGAAAACTAGCTTAATACACTGATATGAATATTATAATGCATTTCTGTTTCCTTAGCAAGTAAAAAGTTGTTTGGTTTGCAGAAAATTTCACAGGGAGTGCAACTTGTCAGGAAATAGAAAATGTTTGGCTTATTTGCCACTAACTCAAAAAATGGTGGAAGTTGTACTCTCTTCACAAAGCATAAGAAATTACTTACCTAGTTCCCTAGGTAAATTCTATTTCCTATGCTTTTAATGAAACAAAATACAAAACTATCTTTGTAAAATTTAATAATAACAGAAGTATCATTTTAAAAATTTGTTGACAGTAGATTTTGGTTTGACCCAAATCTAGCCAACGGAGGGGGTTCTTTGGGGACCCAAGCTGTTTCCTAGTTGTTGAGGCCGTAAAGAGATGCTGAATGGTAGGAGGAAGGGAAAGAAAAGAAAAATACATAGGGGTTAACGTGGTTCGGCCAAATCCAGACGGCACCAGACCCTACATCCATAAAGGTATTTTATTAGTATGAAGGAATGTTTACAGAGCTTTACTATAGCTTCTGGCAGAGTTTTTGCTAGTATTCCTTAGCCTCTTCCTCTTATAATGACTCTAACCGGCCATTTATAGAAGCATGGAGGGGTACAAATGGAACTAAATTAACTGTACATCTGTTACATAAAATATTAAATGTACAAGACTGGCCAGGATACTATAGACTTTCTTTTGTAAGTTGCTTTTTGCAAGTGGGACCTGATGGCCGTATTTGTAGAATGGCGGTGCAAGTTATTTGTTAGCTTTATGCTTAATTTTAGTATGCTTTTGACCGAATGAGGCTGCGTCCACATGAGCTTGAGCTTGTATGCTGGGGCTGCTGCTGATTTGCGACCTCGAGCTCATTTGACCAGTGAGCTGAAGGCTTCTGCACAACGATTTGGTGAACTCGTCCCTTAGTCAGGCTCAACTTTTTTAGGCTTTTGCCAACCCATTGTGCAGTGCCAATTTCTATTGATAATAAAATTTATACAGTATCTTAGTAAAAGAACATAAGTTTTATGTAGGACATTTTAGTAATTTTGATAATATTTCCTAGGAAGTATATAGTTAAACCAAATAATACATGGGAACTTACTTCCTGAGAAATTATACTTTCTTAATACCAACAAAACAACTTTCAATATTTTCCAGAAGTCCACATAGAAACTTACTTCCTATGTGAACTAAGCGACTTCTAAGTAATTTTTATTAGTTACCTAGAAGTAATGTCTTATACAAACAAATCAAATCATAACCAGAACTCACCAATACACGGATTAAGCAATATTAGAAATTCTGCAGTTGGGAAGATGTGATTATACAATTTCCATGATAGGTTTGGTGCAACCAAAGAGGGCAAAATTTCAAAAAATTTTCTGCAAAACCCTTGCTTTGGCCGAACCACACCATCCCAAAGATCCCATTGTTAGAGGTTGTACAACATTCTAGATCAAATCTAAGAAGAAGGAAAGAAAAATTAACCTTTAGTCCAGCTGCTTTTGCAACAGAAGTCTATGGTCACCATAGCAACCCATATGTGTTGCCTCTATCGAAAATCCACGCCGAAGAACATCCTCTATGGCCTCTTCAACTCCTCTCCTTGTGCTAGCAAGTGTGGGAAGTTGGATGGACCAAAACGGAGCCAAAACCC
>JANHAO010013235.1:0-15942 GCA_026873985.1 Saraca asoca
ATCTTACATAACTACTAACCTTATACTATAACATATGCACATAATAATGTCAAAATTATTTAATAAAGTAAATGAAGTCAAATCCAAAAGTATAAGAAATATAATGAGCTATTAATGATTACAAATATACACAAAAAAATATAGGCCTCAAATCAATTAATAACATAGATTTTTACTAATTTTAAATATCATTAAATTAATAATAAATTCTTCCCAAATTTTAAAAAATCAATTAAAATATCCATAATGAAGAAGACAATTCGTGGAACACGCTGGAAAAAACTGTGCATCAAAATAAAGCTCAAGCGAGCCGCACGTGCTTGCACGCGCCAAAGGCCGCGAGTGGGCCTGGCTAATGAACACTGTTCATCTTCCTCCTCTGGCTGGGTCACGTAGACCCATTTTCGACTCGGTTTGCCTGCAATTGGGTCATCCGCCATATCTCCTTCGTTTCTCAACCAAATTTTGCAATCTTGGTGTCTATGAAACCAAAATTTTACAATCTTCAAAAGTCCTCTATCAATTTTATGATTTTGTGACAAAATAGATGGATATTTTAGAAAAAAAACTTTTTGACTAGGTTTGAGTGGGTCCTTTCAGTTTCTGCAAAATTTCTCTCTTAATTCTCAACCAAAAAACTGAGATCTTGGTCCCATTGGATTCACAATCCTATGATCTAGAAAAGCCCTCAAAGAATTATTCACAATTGAGTACAAAAAATTGGAAAAATTGGAAGTTAAAACCCGAAGACCAGTCGGGTTCTGTAGTTCAGGTTTGATAAAAAAACCATTTGGAAATCAAAAGTTTTCCAGCAATTTCATTTTGGATTCTCAGTAAAAGAAACATAATTTAGATGTCCAAGATCAAGATCTAGAAAAAACCTAACCCAATTGCACTAAAAAATTGTTCAATTACTATATATGTTTTCAGGGAAAACAAATTGGGTTTTACTTAATTTGATTATCACTAATTCGCAGCCACAATAGGATTAGATTGGCTCTGATACCAATTACAGGAATTATTCAATAGGATACATTCTAATCCTTAACACATGGTATGTAAAGAAAATATAACAAATTACAAAATTAAGATTTAACATTAATTAGAATTATCTGGAAAGGTATTAGATGGTGAAGCCATCCTAGATCTATAATCCTGTAAGTAAAGAGGGAGAATAACTATTCCTATTCCATCTCAGGTTTCCCTGTTACAGCTTTGATGGGGAAATTGTATATTGATCAATGGAAAGGAATAGGGCCTCTTCCTGTGTATATATACAATATGGGACAAACCTACCCATCATGACAATCTCAAACATAGGGCCTAATATCCACATAAGTCCATTAAAATGATTACAAATAATTGAGTTTTATAATAATAAGTTCAAATAATATGACATACAATTAATTTGAGACATTATTGAATTATATCGGTCCATATAAAAAATTTTAACATTTATTTATAATTGATATAGTGTAATAATATGTTTTTATATGGTTTAATAATAATTGATATAAAACTTTCGTATAATTTTTATTTATATTTAAGTGATAAATAATTTAGATAAAATTAAAATATTTTATAAAATTATTTTATTTTTTAAGAAAAATGATATATATCTTATCTTTTACTCTATAAATCATTAATATATTATTATTTATGTGGCATAATTATTAATAAAATTTAAAAAGAAATTAAGAATAAATATTTAATTAGAAATGAGAAACAAATATAAAAAAAAATCAAAATTTTTTAATGATAAAGATTAAATTAGAAATTAAGTAAAATTAAAAAAAAATAAAGGAGCAATAAAGTAATTTGACATTGATTGAATTCATTTTCAACGTGGAGTACACCTATCCTATCTATGGATAATATTACAGTGCAAAATTTAGAGAGGAGTGAAGGGAAGGGTACACCTAGAAGTGATATCAGTTATATAATGACGAACAAAACGACATCACCGTCGATATGTCCGAGTGGTTAAGGAGACAGACTTGAAATCTGTTGGGCTACGCCCGCGCAGGTTCGAACCCTGCTGTCGACGTCTCTACTTTTGTCTTTTGCTCTCGCTTCACATTCTTATGTTCATTTGCTGCGTTGTCACAATATCTCTCTCAACATCTCTTGTTTTGGTAAAATAGTTGGATATGATTGAATATTTTCACTAAAAAATGAGAGAGATATCCAGTGTAATCAAGTCTATAGTTAGTCTTATGTTTTGGTTTACTGAACAAATTTTGCACTCTAAAAGCAAGATTGGAAAACTAGATAATTCCCGTGATTAATGAGCGGCGAGAGGAAACTTCAAGACCAAGTATGTATTTAGTTTTTTGGGATTTGTGCTTTGTTTCTCACTGACTGAAGTGAAAGCTTTTGAAACTGGAAGTAGACTACAATCTATTTTTCATGAATCATCTCTCCATCTCTGCCTAAACCTACAAGGTACAGAGTATCTCTGTGACTTACAATATTGCAGGGTCAGGGGTACGGACCCTCTTAAAACTTGCTGTGATAGACACATCATAATCCCCACCTACCGCCCTCTCTGCTCTGCCAAAAATCAGAAGTTTCTACTGAAATTCAGACAAATCATATGATCAGCTGCAGCTACCACAAACTATCATAACATATTAACATCTCTCTCATCTCATCTCGTCCGGACCCTTTCACTGTCATAACGTCACACAATGCTAACTCCGCACATTTGCAGGTGGTGACGGTGATGATGATTCACCATCTCGTGACATCTCCTTAACCCTTCGGTCCCCATGGCCAACTCCCATTCCCCAACATTCTCTTCATCTCTCTCGTAACTTTTCTCTTTTATTTCGGCTTCTTCTTGTTTTAATTCCGCCATTTTTTCTTCTTCTTCATGTTCTTGTAATTCTTCTCCTTCTTCTTCCTCCTCTTCCAACAATGCATCATCTAGGATATTTTCATCTGAAATTAGATGTAATCTTAACCTTCCATCTTCTCTCGAAGCATGAAGAATTTCCGGTCGCTGTATTCTCACTTGGAAAAGCTCTAACCTGCCGTCCTTTCTCACCGGTCGGAGTGAAAACCAAGGTCGACCGTTCCTATTCAGTGACGAAAGCGGCGGCGGAAACAACTTCACGTCCTTCTTCTCATGCCCAACCTTCCTCCAATTCCCTGATCTGGTTCCTGCCATGATCATCCTCATCCTCCTATCATCGTCATCATCATCATCATTGATGTTAATCTCCTCAATTGGATCATCTACCTGTCTCTCATCGGAGCTCTCAAACCCCAGACTTTCGGTGCAGGACACCAACCCATCAACATCTCCGCCTATATTATCTGTGAATACAATCCGTCCGGTTGGGGATGACGGTGGTGCGGATTTCACTGCCACCGGTTCCAAAACATGAGGAAGCGACCGTTTTACGTCTCTGACGGCGGTGATAAGGCCTAAGCCGCCGACGAGGGATGAAATGTGGTGGTGGCAATTAAGATGAGGCTTGTCGAGAGCAAGAACAGAGTGCAGGTTCTTCTTGAACATGCTAATGATAGTGGAAAGAAGGAAAGATAAAAAGAAAGAGAAAGAAAGGGACAAAAAAATAGGGAAATATAAAGAGAAAATATTCATCACATCACATCAGTTAATAAAAAAGAATTTTGTTGCTTATTCTCTTTGTTGTGTTCGATTTTCAAGAAAGAAGCCTTTGAGAAGAGAAAAGAGGATGAGATGAGGGTATATATAGGATCTTAAATCCAAATTTGAGTAGGAGACTGAGAGAAATTGGTAAAGAACTTGATGAGCTGTACAGATAGAGGAAAGAGCAAACGGTGAGATGCCCTAAGACTACGCTTCAAACATCATTTTGCTTTCACCTCCTCATCTCTTGTAAGTTGATTAATAATGTTTATTTATTTCCCCTAATTTGCTAAGGAATACTAAGTGTGAGAGAGAATAGAGAAATTTGAGGTTGGAATTCGTAGATCGGTTAGTGATGCATACTGATCACACAAATAAGTGGGTGTCTTTGATTTAGATCCACGCGGAGTTTGTTCAATTATCTAGTTGTTATTGATTTCATTAAAAGATAAAAATAATATTTAATTATTTTTGGAAAATATATGTAATCCACCAAACTAGATTCTATATGAAATTCGACTTCTATAAAATATATAATTATAATTGTTGATGGAAAAATAAAAAAAAAATTGATATAAAAGAGAAATTAAATAGGATTATGATTGTGTTGCTAATTTAATAACAGTTCATGGGAAATTATTACCAGAATCCGGAAACAGAAAGGGTAATATGACTCTATCCGAAACTCATCTTGTCATAGTCAACGATCCAATTTTTCAACCATTAGATTATATTTTAGATTCTTGATTAATTGACCTCAATGCACTATATGTATCACAATAGATGGGAAATAACACGTTATTTTGCTTTATTGAAACACTAATTAGATACATGTCTGCTGGGAGACAGACAAAGAGATAAACTAGCAAACGAGTCATAGACAGAAGGATAAGAAGATTTGCAGCGGATGAAGATTATTTATGATAAAGAACTACTGAGTTTAAAAAATAAAAAATAATATGCCAAATGATAAATTGATTATCAATCTAAATGTGTTTTACCAGTTTTGGATTAATTATATATGCAGGAGTTTGCATGATTCATGATGGAACTATAAGAGAGCAAGTGGCAACAGTCCCTATGATATGGGTAAGGGTTACAATTAATTAATTTCTCTATAGATAATGTGGTCATTGTAAGATGTTTGAGTTGGCCATTGCCAAATACTCATACTAAATTTTGGATATGGCTGCTTCGAAATAACTAGTTTTTTTATATAAAAAATCTGTAATTGATAATTGCACCATAAAGATGCTCATGTATATCCATTTTGGAACTTTTTGAGATGCTGGTGGCAAGTGGTACGTACTAGATATACATACAATCACAATCTCCCAACAATTATATAAACATTTATTATACCCATTAGTAGTCTCAATCACAAGTGTGTCTGATATTGAAATTATTTCCTTGATAAGAGAAGCTCCAAATTCATGTAGAAAGGTCCCACCTTAGACAATATCATAATTTAGAAACACTGAAGGAGGAATATTCAAAAAAAAGTCTCGACACGTGAGATGAGCTAACTCTTGTATTCAATCCCACAGCAAAAATAGGCACATCAATATTTGCCTCTCTAGTTTATTATTATTGATAAAGACACCGACAACTGTATGTATGTTAGCAAAACAAGTTGTGAGGTTAAAATCAAGGACTCAGAACCATGCAACGAAATCATGAATTGTCAATTGCAAAATCTCAATGATTGCTTGGATATGTTTTTGGTTGCGAACACGAGTCATCTGTATCCGCACCAGGGAGTAATGTGATGGAACTAAGCTCTAAGAAAACATATCTTATCTTTTGAGATACTAATTCTTCGACTGTTTACACATATATATATGTTTTATAATTTTCTCATACAGTTACTTTAAAAAAAAAAAAAAAAAAAGACACAAGGGATTGACATAAAATTTTAATAATAAAATAAAAATGTGTGAAGATATAATGAGAAATTTTGGATGTATAATTAATATTTTCTAATTTTTTTTTGTGTGATTTCTATTCAATCCAATTATTTCCCACTTTATAATCTGTATTCTTGTTTGAAGAGTTGGAGAAAATTTTCTATATAGCACATTTCTTCTGGAGTGACTCAACCCCACAAGAACTTGCTCAACCTTGATGCCCAATTGTTATGGACCCTCTTCAATGATAGTCAATAATAATCATATCTTTGCTGTTCACTAAAACAGCAAAACCAAAAGTATGTTATTTTATGTAAGTAAGTTTAATCATTTGCATATATTCAGGAATTAGATAAGACTTAAATCACTTCAAAATCTTCAACAAATGGACAATGAGGATTTTTTTTTTTTTTGAATTGGCTCATTATAAGTTGGGAGCCATGTCTGCTTAGCCAATCCCACTTCGCGTAGTTGGAATAATGGTGAAGAGAAAACTTGCCAAAACCCCAACTCCTAATGGCAAGTTCATCATCAATGCACTCTCTTCAGGTCCCCCATTATGAATCAAACAAGTCTGCACATCAGAGTTGCTAATTGCAATGATCAAGAACACAAGCACCGACAAAAATGCATGCACGAAATCAATCCATCCGATTTTGTAATTGCTGAGTTCTGTCATATTCTTCTCGTGACTATCACCGTAGTTGAAGATGTAAAGACCTCTGAAAGTGGCAATTCCATGGTAGAGTTTTCCGTCACTTCCCGTGAAGCTATCAGTAAAAGAGTACAACGAGCAAAAGAAAGCACGGACGACAATGGCGGACGAAGTTAGGAACTTGTTGGAAAGCAGGCAGCTGCCATTATTGGAGAAGGAAGGAATGAGAGCGTTAAAGGCAAGAACAGTGCTGGTTGGTCGAAGATTTGCCAGGTTCGCTGCACTGGCTAGTGTCTTGCGCACTGGATGATCTGAAACTTGTATTAAGGATGATTCAGACATTTTTCTTATTCTTCAAGTATAATAATTGACTATGGTACGATCTGAAACTTGCATAATTTTTTTTTTTTAAATTGTTGGGGTATGATTTTTGTGTTATATCCTGATTAATATGTAGCGGAAAGACAAAGAAATGCCAATCACGTGTAGAAGCAGTAGCATCTTGGACTCATGAAATGGGCTAATTTGTTCGCTATTAGTAACATTAACGACATTTTTTTTTCTCTGAGGTTGAAGAAAGAAATTGGCTACCCTTGCATCTGTTGAGCTAATGCCATTGACTTCTTTGAAATAGTTGTTAATATCTTACTGTTGATAAAATCTACTTGGATAATAAACTGACCAATCAGTTACATTGTAATTTACAGCCACAAAAAATTATTATATTTTAATTTCTTTAAATTTAAATTCATTAATAATTTTATTTATAAATTCAATTCATTTTTCTATGCTTTCAAAAATTAGTGTGACGACATTTGAGATGTCAGCGCTGCCTATGTCTGAATTTCATCGCAGCCCTCAATGGACTATGGATTTTCTTTAAGCCGTAACAGAATAATCTTGGATCGGTCTCTCGCTCCAAAATGGAGCTTCAGGCCCTCACACTCTCTTTGTCTTGGGTCTCCTTTTATTTTCGGGTGTTGAGGAAATTTTTATAGGGAAAAATTCAAATCATCCCCTTCAACTTTGGGTACTTATATTTAATCCCTACAAATTATTAATTTTTATAATTAATCTTATTTAATTTTAAGATAATTACATGCAATATATATATATATAATATCCATTTTATGAATGATTTGAAGGAACAATATATTTGATTTGACATAAAACTTTATATAAAAATTAAGTATAGTATGAAAGTCTTTTGATTTAAGTTTGGTAGCATTTAATTTGCGTATTATTTTTTTTTTATTTTTTGGGGGTATTTTAATCATTTTAATATGATTTATTTATCTAATACAAATAAGAAAATCTATTATCACGATGCTTATATTTTTGTTTTCACATTAATATAATATAATGTTTAGATTCCTTCTAGAACTATAGAAAAAAAAATCTTATGTAGATGTAAGTTATCATTTATTTCAAATTGAAATGAGTTTATTATAATAATTAATAGTCTGTAGGTTTTAAATGCAATCACTATAAAATTGAATGGGATAATATATATTTGCTTTTTTTTATATGCTATAGTTATAATACATATTTTTATTCTCATTCAATAATAAAGGTTAATTATTAATTTTTAAATTTTTAATATTTTAAAAAATTGAAAAATCAGACTTTTAATAAGTATAAGTTTTATAAAATTGATAACTGAATATAACATTAATAATGGATTTTTTTCATTGAATGAAGTTCTCTATTTTAAGTATTTGGTTTACCCTAATGTGAGTGGGATGTTAAGTTTGGTAAATATTGTGGTTGGTTTTTGTTTGTTCCATTGTTGTGTAACTTGTGTTCTAGAGTTTTTAATTTTTCTGCCAAGAACTAAATCTCCCATAATATACACAATGTGATTACTTTTGTAATAATTTTACCATGTGAGAGCAAATTCTTTTAATAATTTTTGTGGCTCACCTTCTCTCATATAATCAAATTATCGTGAGACCATGTTCTTCTGTGAATATTATTTTTTTATTTTATATGTTTTTGCTTGAAGAAGAAGAAGAAGAAGAAGAATTCATTGTGCTAAGTGGCCAATTATAAAAATCTGCCACCATGGGCCTTGTTGAGTCCAGGAAGAACCCTTTTTCATGGAGGGTTTGGGCCCAAAAAGAAATGCCTCAATTGTCTTGGTCTTGAGATAATCGTGTCCAAGCATCAGCCGGCAGCATGGCTCTGCGTTTATGTTCTCACTGCCTATACAAATATACGTAACATCTTTAAACAATTGAGCTTCTTTATCTTTCACGGCCATCTATGCATTTATGTTCTCAAACCCATAATTATAAATTATTTTTTGTGAAAAATAAAGGACACTCTCAAGCCAAAAGCATTAAAGTTGGCCTTTAAGTACCATCATACGCGTTAATTCTTCAATTTATATATTTTAGATTTAAATTCCTTTGTCACAATATCAAGGATTAAAATCATCTTTTTTTTTTTTTTTTTAACTGAAACAAATAAATAGACTACACAGGACAGATTCTAGGCATAGTTACCCTTCTAACATCATCTTCAAGAAAGGAAAAAATACCGGACATAGAACAATTAATAAAATGAAAACCCAAAGTCATATCATGACTTTAATTAGCAAGGAAATCCGCAGCATGACTACTTTCACTTTCCATTTTCTACCACAAAGCTCTCTAAAGGATGAAATCAGATTACCAAGAAGATAATCCAAAGGAGGAGCATCGGATAATGCTAAAAGTAGATTGAGAATCTGATTCTATGATGACTCTTTGCAAATCCATCTCACAAGCTAGCCTCAAGTTCGAAAGAGCAAGCCACAATTCAGCTGCCGTAATAGAACATATCATTATTTTTATGTCAAATAACTTGTTATACTCTTAAACTTTTTTCATAATAATAATAATAATAGGAGTTGATGGTAAAATTTGTTCTTTAAAGATAAATGTGACAGTCACAAATTTTATAATGACATTAATGAAGTCTAATTCTATTTAAATTAAGATTAAATTAGTTTTGTCGTTAATATTTTTATTTGTTTTCTTGAATTTCAAATTTCAAATGGTCAAATTCATTTCTAAAAGATAAGTATGCCATTAAATTAGTCTTAAATTTTACATTGATATCGATTCTTTCTATTAGCAAGATTGCTTGGCTATTAAATCTGTCAAAATTAATTCTATGTTGAATAATTTCAAAAAAGAAAATATTGAGTTGCAAAATTAATTTTTCTTCTATTTTGAAGCCTTTTTAAACTTCATGGACTTCCTTAACTCTTACTTCTCTTGGAAAGTTTGATTTCGTAAGGTCATGGATGGTTTTAATCAAGCAAATCTAAGATAGTATGATGAAGATGTTTGCACATAAAAAATAACAAATCAAAGTACTTCTGCAAAGCATCTTATTTAACTATACATAAACAAGACCATAATAAGTACATTCATAGAAGAAAATCATTTCTTTTAACACGAGAGCATGCATTATAATCTTATCATTTTTCATTTTTCATCATCAAAACTAATCATATAGAGCCTTAGAGCTTACAATCTCTTCCTTTTTGATAATGACAAATCACTAAAAAAAATATGTTCAAGATAATGATTTAATCAAATAAGCTCAATAAAAAATCAATACATTAAGTGCATAACATATATTTCTTTTATTTTCCCTATTTGACATCAACAAAAAGGATAAACAAACATATTGAAACAAGTTATATCAAATAAAAAAAGTTATTAACCTCTCCCCAATTTTTCATTTTAAAATCTATCTTTTTCATTTGTCTCAAAAAAGATGAAATAAGCTTAAAATGGTAAGCAACATTACAAACAAAACTTTTCATCTTTTGAAAGCTAAGACATATAACTTTTTCACATGATCCCAACAAGATTTCTAAATAAATAAATATATATATATATTTATTCCATACCATGATCATATGAAAATGATTCATTAAATAAGTAAGTCAAAAGAGGTAGAATTTTATCTTCATTCTTTAGACAAGCCTCAGAGGAACTTTTTGACATAACAAATAGATAAATATTGAAAACCTTCATGTAAAAATAATTATGAGCCATAGTATAGATCAAATATAAGCAAACCTCCCCCTAAAATCATGCCAAAGAAAAGGTAAAAGACACAACCATATGACCTTTGATGAGATAAAATGGAAGTAAAAAAACAAAAGTTATTGAATAGCAAAGATAACTAGATTGAAATCATGCCTATTTATCAATCATCACAAATTATGTAAGCATCATATGCAATCAAGATATCTAAAACATATACAAGAAACATCTTAAAAAAATAATTTTCTCTCTTTCAATGAAACAACTTTGATTTTCTCTTGTTTAAAAGAAAACGGATTACCATTTTAAAATTAAAAGATGATTGAAAAATGTGAAGTATTTGTGAGATCAAGACAAATATGTTTACCAAAAAATAATCATTTTTAAGCATAAAAAACATAAATATTTCTTAGTTTAACAAATACAATTAAATTTCTCCCTTTCAATAACCCTTTTATAAAAATCCAAACTTTTGTGACCTAAAGCATTGAAAAGAAGTTTAGGAGAAACATGGAAGGGAAATTATTTTCAAATAAAATATTTAAGTTATTTGAAATCCATGAGTTTTTTTTTTAAAACTAATTTTGAAAAAGATCAAGGAACAATTATTTGAAATATTTTTATGTATGCTTTCCTATTTTTAAAGTTTCCTTAAAAAAAATTAGTAGCATAAGTTCCAAGCAAAAAGAGGCATGATTCAAGTATACATCATGAAAGGATATGCAATAGGGCTAAAAAATATTAAAAATATTAAGCTTTCCCTATGTGTAATGATAAGAAACATGTAATAATAATTAAGCACATTGTCATTATAATCAAGCATATTTTTCTTGATCTTTTCCAAGCAAACCAAAAATAACTTAGACAAAGAGAATCATGCAATCCAATATATATATTAATGATCCATAAGAAGAGAATAAGAACAGAGATACTCATTGATTGTACCAATATGTGGTGCTTCTTAATTATAGTTATCTTCCTTTTTAATTCTCATCACTTGAGAGGCAAAAGTCATTGAACTTGATGAGAATAAGATTTCCTTGATGTGTTTGCCTTTGGAAGAGGATTGGAAGCTATGATTGATCATATTGAAAAATCTTCAAGTTAAGACTTGATCTTTCAACTCCATCAATTTTTCACAATCTTGAAGTTAAATTATGAATTCTTTCACAAATCACAAAGATTCTAGCAAACTTTTGAGCACAAAACTCAAGATTGGATATTAGGATATATAAAATAAATTCTAAAAATTCTTCAAAGAAGAAGTTAGCTTTAAAGACCATTCAAGCACTTCTTGGAATATATTTAAGGTTGATGGAAAGTAGTAGCAAGTATTATAACATCAACCATGAAACTTTGAAACTTAGGAGATAAAGAAATGTATATAAAATTATTTTGAAAGAAACAAGTTTTAAAAAAAAAAATTAAAAAAACAAGACTTATAATTTTAAAAAACATGAAATCATCAAAACTTATATAAAACATTTTGAAGAACCAAGAATATAAGAGCAAAAGGTGTACTAACAATCAAGAATACAAATATTCACCAATAACAAATAATTGCAAAGAAATAAGCTCCTTTTAATATATATGATAATTGAAAAACATGAAGCCATTATCTTTCAAGAAGGATTCCTGATAAATTTGCCTTAATTAATAGAAGAATTAACCTTTCTCCAGCACAAATATGACATATCATATTAAAGATAAAGCCACATATAGCAAAAATATGTTTAATCTTTAACAATCCAAATTCAAGGAAGATAAAAAGTATATTGAGCATAGAGAAAGGATAGAGTATACTAAACATTTAAATTTTCATTTCTCTTTAGGGAAGTTAACTCTTTTGAGAGTTGATTTGGACTATCTTCAATTTGAACTTGTTTTCTATTTGCATGTTATGCTTAAGGATGTATAACCTTTTTCTTCAACATAACAATTATAGACAACTTCTTTGGTAACCAACCAAGACTTGGGTCTATGATGGTTAAATGAATATCAATATAAAGTATTCATGGCAAAGATTGATCAAGATAAAAAAGTGATCATAAAGAATCAAATTCTTGGATATCAATTTTCAAAGCATTTGTATATATTCCTTATATATGAAATAGACAATGAGATTCAAGGAAACATATGCTAAGCATTACAAACCCTTATATTAAGTTATAACATCAAAGAGCTAAGAGTAAATGAAGACAAAGTCAAATATGTATTTAAGATTATATCTCATTGTATAGATGATTTTGATCAAGATGAAACACAATCTTCATGCAATGCTTATGCTGTGTAACAGTTTCACCTCTTTTTCAATGAATATAAAATTGAGTGACATAAGAGGTTTAAGAATTTGTTACCTTATCCTTTGCAATTAAATGATGACTCTTTCTTACTTATTGCTTCTTCTTTAGAGGTTTAAGCTTTAGCACTTCACCAATGTGTGTTTAAGTAGCTTTAATTGTATCAAACCTTCATTTTCTACCTTTTTATTTTGGAGGAACTCTTATTGAAGATTTCCTCTTTTTTTGACCATATTGTCCATCTTTGCAAAAAAAAATTTCTGCATAATTAAAGAACTAAGAGGACCTTTTGGTACCCATTTCATTTTGGTTCCTTCAATATTAGTACTCAAACATTTGAATACCTTATGAAGTTAAATTTCTTTCTTTCTCACATCATAGTTTCTTTTAATAGAGCATAAGTAAGAAATATGACCTTGATAACTATAATAATTACAAATAACAAAATTCTTACTAGAATTTAATTTTTATTGAAAAATACATTTAGAAAACTTTGGCATTTTATGGAAATTACACTTTGATTCAAGCATGTTAACATGTTTTCTAGACTTTCTAAAAGTAAAATCTATATCTTCTCTTAAAGACTTGGAAAGTGTACAAGTTAAGTGTTCGACATCTTTTAGGGACAAATTATTTTCAATTTGGAGGTCACAAGAAATTGAACAATTAAATGTCATAGATATTCTATCATTATGCAATTTATTCAAAGTATGTAGGTCATCATAATAAGGATTAGTATTAGGATTGGAATCATATACTTTCAAGTCCTTTTAAGTCATGGTGCCTAATTCTTCCATTTGAAGCTTAATTTGCTCTTCTTTGGATCCATTCTTTTCTTTCTCTTGGAATTCTTCATTATAAGGTATAAAACATATTTTACATTCTTGTAATTCCTCTTGAAGAATTTCCTTTAAAATATCTTCGTCTCTTTCTTTTTCCTTTTCTTGCTTAATACAAACACTCTTGTCAATTGAAAAATAATTATCAAGATAAAAAACACTAAAAGTGTCCAAAATTTGTTTAGCATTTTAGCATTTAGAAACTTTGGCATAAGCATCATTATTTAAACTATTATGCAAAATTTTTATAACTTTAATGTTCAGCAAAATTCCTTATATAATCATTATCCCATTCACTCATTGGTTTAAAGGTAAAACCATCCTTAATAATATCCCATGAATATAAATCAAAGGTTAGTAAAAAGCACTCCATTTTTCCTTTCCAAACTTTCAAATAAGAAACATCAAAGAATGAAGATTTATAAATATCAACATATTTAAATATTGAAGATTTTGAAACATTAAAACTTTCCTTCAAAGAGGTGCTTTTAATGGGTGCTATAGATCACCTTGAGATAGTTAAGTCCTTTAAACAAGATTTCATAGCTCTGATACCAACTTTAGGACAAGGTAACCCACACCAAAGATGGGGTGAATTGGGTATTTGAAAATTTTCACAATTTTTAGTGTTCTCTTTGAAAATCTCTTAATTTTGGAAGGCCATAGGATGGTTTTAATTTAAACAAATCCAAGATAGTTTGATGAAGACATTTGCACATAGGAATAACAAATCAAAGTACTTATATAAAACAACTCATTTAATATACATAAGTAAGGCCTCAATTTACAAAAGAAAATCACTTCTTTTAAGCATAAAAACATCTAGGCAATATGATAAACCATAAAAGTTCAACAATAAAAAATAAAGCATCCCACAATCTCAATCATCAATAAGAGTAAAAATATATATAATAATATTAATTGTTGGAAAATAAAGAGAGTGGGGATAAAGAGATTCAAACATAAGAGTTATAGTGGTTCCCCTTTGAAAAACAGTTTTCAAGGTGTACATCCATTTCCAAGCACTTAACTAAGCTTGAATCCACTAAATATCAATTCCTCCAAGTTTAAATAAGCACAAGGAGAAGCTTTTACAACAATTGCTTAACCATAATCAAAAATCCTTTTGAGAAGCTCAACCACTCACTCAAAAAAGGAAAACAAAATGCTCAATCACTTTTCTACCTTAAGTAAGGCATAACTTAGAAAATCCAAATGTGCTTGAAAGATATAACAAAAATTTAAAGAACTTTGTAGTTCAGATTTACAAATTGAATCTCAATATGTATGGATTCAATCAAATCCAACTCATATCAAAGAAATTAGATAAAAAGTTGAAGCATGGATGAAAAAAAAATGTTTACCTCTTCGAAAATAAGGCTTCTCTATTGAAAAAATATGTGAAGAGGCAATTTAAAGCAAGAGAGCAAAGTACATAATAAAATGACCATTATTTAAAAAATTGTCACATGTGATTATGATCGCGAATGCAATTTTGACTTGCAATCATGATCACTAATTCAAAATTTGACTTACAGTTAGAATTGTGAAAGATTAGTTTAGAAACTTTGATTCAAATCATAGAAAAATAACATGAAAGCCGATTTAAATCACCTTGAAATGCAACCTTTCGAGCACCCTTGAAGGGCTTGTGATTAGAATTGCAAAAACATAATTGAAATGTTAATTCATGTTGTCAGATTTTGACAAATATTTGGCATTTGCCTTGCATCCATAATCATGATTATGAATACAATTCAAAAATTGCGATCATGATTACAAATTTAAAATTTAAATTTTCAATAAGAATCACTATTAGAATTGCAAAAATAAGTGTAATCACTTATTTAAATTGCATGGCCATATTTTGAAATTCAAATATTTTAAATTCATTTCAAAACATTTCAAAATCACTTCAAGGCTTATATTTTAATCCAAAAATATATTTCAAAGTTTAAATAATTCAATGAATCATTTAAGAACATATTAGATTGTATTTAGTGAGCATATTTCAAATCTAAAAACATATTTCCAAATTTAGACAATTTGATAAATTATGTAAAAACATCTTGAAATATTTTTGTTAAAATTATTTCAAAAGATTTTTTAGCAAAATCTTAAGGCAAACCTTTCAAACATAATTTTAAAAAATGTGCTAAATTCAAATAATACAATATCTTTACATTTTAATAAAATAATGCCTAAACAAAGATTTCATCAATTGAAACCAAGGCTAACCAAAAAAACATGATATAGCAAGCTAAGAATTTATCAAATGTTAACGGCAAAATCTGGTTCTGCCAAATTCCTGTCAATCAAGACTAGTTCTTGAACCCCAAACTACTTTCGAGTTAATGTAGCAAGAGATGACGACAATATAGAAGGTGGTGAAGATGAAGAATAGCAATGGCATTCAATATTTTTAATGTGGTTTAGCTAAAACCAAGCAGTACTAGTTCTTATGTCCATGATAACTTTTATTAATTTAAAGAAAATTTTACAGAGTTTCAGCATATCTATTTTCAGCCTATTTTACAAGGATCCTCTGCCTCCTATTTATAGAAGCTGGGAGGTTA
>JANHAO010013236.1:0-15964 GCA_026873985.1 Saraca asoca
CTAAGCTACCTTCTACTTGTAGTATAAGGCAACACCAGGTCAAACCCAAAGATCATTTGTTGGATGATATCAATCAAATTAGGAGTTAGAAATAAGGGGGGATTGGCAGTAACTACTAACAGCAAACTACACTAACAAACAAAAACTAAAATAACAATAGATAAACTAACCAGCCAAGGGAATCAACTTAAGATTAATGCATCCTTAATCGCTAAATATTCATTCAATTGTTGATAATCATAAGAAGGATCCCTGAAATGATTAATAAGTCCTATGTAGAACTTAGCCACAAACAATCCATCAAGATCTCAATGCATTGTTTAGTTTTCCAATCCTCTTCTAAAGGTGATTATCAAAATCTTAATAACCATATTAATATCTAAATTAAATGGATCCATTCAAATTAGATATCATAATAAAAACAAAGAGGAAAGGAAGAGAAGTAACCAGTAATTTGAATGCAAAATGAAGGAACAAGATCTTCACATTAATCTTCAAGTGTCAACCCTTGGATGATTACAAAGTTAGCCTTCCATGGAGGCTGAAAAATATAGAAAAAAAGGGAGAGCAAAAGATTGCTCTCTACACATGAAAAACTCCCTAAGAAAAGCTTAAAAACTTAACTAAAATCTGCTAAAACAAAAAGAACTTTGCCCAGGTAAGAGGAGAAGCTAGCTGCATTGGTTGGTGAGTAGGCAATGATGGCTGGTGTAGCTGGTTGCTTTCTGCCACTCTTTCTGCATGTTAGGTGCTCAATGCAGACTGCATTTCTCTGGCTTTTACTACTCTCCAGCTGGTTGAGTTTTTGCTGGATCAAATGATGGTCAATTGGGCTCAAGATCCATGCCAATTGGTGGCCTTAAAACCAATTCTGTAGAAACCCATTTTCATAGCATTTCTGCCTCTCTATTGTAGCTCATTTTGCATGCCCATAATGACGTTTTCAACTTAAGAAGTCTTCATAAGAAATGTGGATTTATGCATCAGCTTCCAATTGGGCTTAGTCTTACCTTAATTGGACCCTATAGCTCCAGTTATGGTTTGATTAGTCCATAAAGGTCAGGCTGCCCGAGATAGTATTCTAGTCTTGAATTTAACTCCAAATTCAGATAGACAATTACATGATTCAGCCTTAGAGTTCTTCATGAAAGTTCTAGATCCATGTCTTGGCTTTCCTACAAGACAAGAATCACATTAATTGGGTAAGTGTAGCTCAAGTTATGACCAAAATACAGAAACTGCTCAAGATGGCCGAAAATTGCAGTATTTTGCATAATGAATCCAATTGACATAAAATCATAAATACATGCTAACACAACTGAAGTATGCCAATTTTGGACCTTAAAATGTGAAGTGAGAGGATAAATAAATGAGTGAAATATTTTGTTATCAAACCTCCTTCACTTTGCATTTGCCTATGGCTTGAGGGAGCTTCAATGGAACATCGATGAAGCTTGTGATCTCTGAACCATTCAAGAAGCTTGCAATCTTCAATCAAGCCTAAAAGAGCTTTAATGAAGTTCAATAATTGTTAGGGAAAAATTTAGGGGTGACAAGTTCTTCTTTTTTGTCACAAGCTTACAACCTTTATTTTTGAATGGGAGATACATTATTCTTCTTTTTTAATGTCAATTACAAGCATTTAGGGGCAGTTATGGCCTAAATTGCCTTAGATATAAAACTTTGTGGCACTTCTTGGGAAGTGAAAAATGTGGAGGTAGTTTAAGAAATTGTTGCAATATAACCACTTGTTATATGTGAAAATTGGTTCGGTCCTGTTATATATAAAAATGGCCTCGAGTGAATGAGCCTCCGAGCATGGCAAAGGCCAAGCCCCCCGCCTCACTAAAGGTACTCAGTGAGCTTCACTTCACCCATCAAAAAGTGGCATGGCAAAGTTGTCCCGGCACCATACTACGAGGCAAGCCCTTGCCTCATGAGGTGGCGACCTAGCGATCCAACGAGAAGGCCATAAGACTCACTCGCCAAGCAGCTGATCACCCTGCCCCAGCCTGATATCTCACTACAACAGCACCAAGCTCGCTACGGCAGTCCCCATGATGCCCTTGAGCCAAGAATTCCTGCTCAGGACCCCCAGCATCTCGCTTGGCGCAACTACACCAAGTAGCAGGTACAGACAGACGCAAGTCTATAGCCAACCAAGGGGACCCACCTAGTAGCCTACATTCTACAGTAGCCGAATTGTAGCTTGTTTATTGTCTTTCTCATTTATATCTTAATGTAACACAATTATAGCTTGTATTTAATGGATGTAACCCCTCCTTCCTCTATAAATAAGATTGCATTGTTAGAAGAGGGGGGAGGCCGAACCTTGTAAGCAGAAACTCTACCAAAATCACTTTCCAATATATCAATAAGATCTCTGCCATGGACGTAGGGTCCGGTTGCATCCAGATTTGGCTGAACCACATTAAACCCTATGTCGTCATCTCTACTCTTCCCTTCATCCTTGTTTATTTTGCTATCCTATTACATTTGAACCAGATACAGGCTTGAGATCCTGAAGAATCCCCCCATTGGCTAGAGTTTGGAGCGTTACCAAAATTTGACATCAATATTTTGGCACCGTTTGTGGAGATTTCACTTATTCTGGTTCATTTCCTACTACAATGGCCAAAGGAAAAGCCACTAGAGCCTCAAATGTGCAATGCCATACTCCAGATGGCCATGTTTCAACAATCGACTCATCTACTACTCCTATCATCAGAATGGTTACTGGTATCCCTCCAACCAGTTTAGTGCAACCAGTTCTCGCCACTGACGACATTGACGGACCATAAACCTGGCTCCAGCGTCAGGAGAAACTTGAGCACATGATGGGAGAACTGACTAAAGCAGTCACATCATTGGCACAAAATGTACAAAGACAAGTTGAAACCCAACACCTGGGCTATCCAAACCAAGGCAATACCCAAGCTCACTGTTCACGGGAGTAGACCCCAAGTTGTGACCCTCAAGACAATGGAGACCAAAGTATCCAACGATCGCCTAGCCAGCACTTTGGGGGATGGGCGCTATTAGTTGTGGAGCTATTTCAGAAGATGGTTCAGTTGGAAGAATGCCTCCGAACCCCGGGTGATCGATCTCATTGCGAGGAGCGATCGCCACTTTTTGAGGAGATCGAAGCTCGAACTCTCCCTCTCAAACTTAGAGTCCCCGTGATCCCATTGTGCAATGGGAATTCTGACCCGTATGATTATCTGGACGTGTTCAATGTTCAGATGGACTTATAGACAATTGACCCCTTGGTCAAGTGTTGGGTGTTTTCGATCGCATTGGTAGGTGTGCCTTGAGCCTGGTTCAAAAGCCTCCCAGCTTGCTCAATTGGCAGTTAGGAAGATTGTTAACAAAAGTTCATCAGTCAGTATTGAGCACTAAAGAGGCAGCTCGTGTCCCCTTGTCACCTCATTATGGTCTTTCAACGAAAGTAGGAGTCACTGAAGGACTATACTGATAGATTCAGATTCGAAGCTAATTCGGTGGAGAATCCATCTGAAGAAACCATGTTAGCCACCATCTTCGCGAGACTTTACAAAGATGGAAAACTGTACAAGAGTCTATATAAGTCCCTAGTGAAGGATCTCATCAAGTTCTACGAGCGAGCTGCTAAGCAGATTATATGGGAGAAAACTTTCAGCTTTGAAAAGTCTGACAAGAAGGATGAAAAGGCCAACTCCTCTCATGGTAAGAGGAAGAGTGACGTGGATCAAGGTGACCCCACTGCCGAACGGACAACAAAGAAATCTAGAAGGTCCAAGGGTGAGTGACCTCAGTGTAGCTTTGTGCTTGCTGAGGTCTGGACGTACTAAAAAACACTCGCTATTCCAGCATGGCTTTGTGCTCATTAAAGTGTGGAGGCACTAAAAAACACTCATTGTGCCAGCATGACTTTGTGCTTACTGAGGTGGGGAGGCACTAAAAAACACTCAATGCTAGTGTGACTCCATAATCGCTGAAGCGTAAAGAATTGGTGAATCAATTATTCACCTAAGGCAACAGAATAATCTCACAGCTCACTTGCAAACTCTATTAAGTCACAGCTTTCATGCACATTTATCTATTTGGCCACAAAATCAGCCAGGGCATGAAATCGCCCATTATTAACTTCGCTGCTATCATGCTAAATCATTTATTCAACTGGTCCTAAGGTTGTCCAGGACATGGGATTGCTCTAATTCATAGCCCACTTGCGACCAATTGTGCGCGTCTCTCATATAGATGGAACGACAGTCTCAGAAAAGGCTGACAATTCAAAAACTAAAAGGTCTTAACTCCTAGTTCGCTAAGCAAACTGAGAGTTGGGGGGCTTATATTATATGTAAAAATTGGTTAGGTCCTGTTATATGCAAAAATGGCCTTGAGTGAACGAACCTCTAAGCACGGTAAAGGCCAAGCCCCCCACCTCGCCAAAGGCACTCAACAAGCTTTGCTTCACCTGTTAGAAAGTGGCATGGCGAAGTTGTCTTAGCACCATCCCGTGAGGCAAGTCCTCACCTAGTGGGATGGTGACCCAGCGATCCAGTGAGAAGGTCATAAGACTCGCTTACCAAGTAGCCGATCACCCTGCCCAAGCACGATATCTTGCTACAACAGCACCAAGCTCGCTACAATAGTCCCCATAATGCCCCCGAGCCAAGAATTCCCGCTCGAGATGCCTAGCAACTCACTTGGTGCAACTACACCAAGCAGCAGGCATAGACAGAGCAAGTCTACAACTAAACAAGGGGGCCCACCCCACAGCCTACATTCTGCAGTAGCCGGATTGTAGCCTATTTATTGTCTTTCTTGTTTATATCTTGATGTAATACAACTGTAGCTTGTAATTAAGGGATGTAACCCCTCCTTCCTCTATAAATAAGATTACATTGTTAGAAGAGAGGAGAGGTCGAACCTTGTAAGTAGAAACTCTACCAAAATCACTTTCCAATATATCAATAAGATCTTTGTTGTAGACGTAGGGTCCAGTTGCATCCAGATTTGGCCAAACCAAGTTAAACCCTACGTCTTCATCTCTACTCTTCCCTTCATCATTGTTTATTTTGCTGTCCTATTACATTTGAACCGGATATAGGCTTAAGATCCTGAAGAATCCCCCCGTTGGCCGGAGTTTGGAGTGTGACCAAAATCTGACGTTAACACCATTACTAAATGACACATTTTTTGTGGTGTTACAACTAATTGTCTCTAGGGCATCTATACTAATAATCTCCCACTTGACCTAAAGCTAATCACTCTTGTATCTTATCCTGACTCATTCTAAATGATGATCAAGCTTCTACTAAGATAAAGGCTTAGTGAGGGGATTGGCTACATTATCATCCATGGGAATCTATTCTATTCTTATTTCATTATGCTCTATGATTTCTCTGATCAAATGGTAATGCCTCAATACATGTTTAGATCTTTGATGAGACTTTGCTTCTTTAGCTAGTGCTATGGCTCCATTGTTGTTGTAATAGATCTCTATTAAATTAATAATGTTAGGAACTACCCCTAGTTTAGTGATAAACTTCTTTATACAAATGGCTTCCTTTGCTGATTCTAAAGTAGTAATGTATTTAGCTTCAGTTGTAGAATCTGTTATGGTATGTTGCTTGAAACATTTCCAGCATACTGCAACTCCATTGAGTGTAAATACAAATCCTGACTATGATTTGTAGTCAACTTGATTTAACTAAAAACTTACATCTATGTAACCTCTGATTCACAAGTCAAGCTCTCATCCATATATCAAAAGCACATCCTTTGTTCTTCTCAAGTACTTAAGGATGGTCTTGATTGCACTCCAGTGACTTTCAACTGAATTGGCCTAATATTTGCTAGTGACATTTAGTGCATAGAAGATATTTGACCACATATATAGCGTGACATACATGATTGAACCTATTATTGATGCATAGGAAATCTCATTCATGCATTTCCATTCATCTTTTATCTTAAGACATTGTTTCTTAGACAAATGAACACCATGAGGCATGGGTAAAAACCCTTTCTTAGACCTATTCATGCTAAACCCTTTTAGCAATTTGTCTATGTACGTGGATTAGGAAAGGCCAAGCAATCTTTTAGTTCTATTCTTATAGATTTTCATGCCTAGAATGTAGCTTGCTTCTCCTAAATCCTTTATAGAGAATGTTTTAGACATCCATAATTTGATAGATTATAACATGGGAATATCATTTCCTGTGAGTAATATGTCATCTACATATAGTAATATGAAGATGATTGCACTCCTATTGATCTTCTTGTATACACATGGTTCATCAACATTTTTGATGAAGTCAAATGATTTGACTACTTTATCAAAATGGATGTTCCAACTTCATGGAGCTTACTTTAGTCCATATATGAACTTCTGTATCTTGCATACATTGTAGGTTTCAATCTTAGAGATAAGGCCCTCAAGTTGTATCATTTATACATCTTTTTCAAGATTCCGTTAAGGAAAGTTGTTTTGACATCGATTTCCATATCTCATATTGATACCTTGTACTTGCCTGTAATCTTTGGCACCAACCTAGCCTTGTAGTTTTGTACTTTTCCATCTACATTTGTCCTCCTCTTAAAGATCCACTTATACTCAATTGGTTTTATTCCTTAAGGTGTAGTGACCGAGTCCTACACTTGGTTTTCATGCATTAAATCCATTTTGGATTTCATGGCTAATCATGACTTCAAGGTACATTTCTTGAACAATTGTTACATTATTCTTTTGTGGGAGGAGAAAACCATATCTTTTAGGTTCATCACATTCCCTTCTAGATTTTTGAAGTATAGGTGTACTTTGGGCTTGATTAATTATCTTAACCCTTTGAGATACTTGAACAGGATCATCCTCAATCATGTGATCTATGTTATTTTGTTTTTTTATGGACCACTTAAAGTTTTACTTTACTTCAACTAGTCTTGCTCTATAGGATTGTAAAAGTAATAACCCCTTGTTTTGTTTGGGTATCCCATGAATAAACATTTTTCACACTGAGATCCTAGCTTGTCTATAATGCTCCACTTCACATAAGCAGGACATCCCTAAATCTTCATGTGTGAAAGATTTGGCCTTTTTCCCAAATAATAGCTCATATGGTGTCTTATCAACAAACTTTGATGGGACACGATTAGGGATGTATGCAATAGTTTCCAAACTATAGCCTTGGAAAGAGATTGGTAAGGTTGCAAAGATCATCATGGACCTTACCATGTCAAGCAATGTGCGGTTTCTCCTTTTTGAAATACTATTCATTTATAGCATTGCAGATGGAGTTCACTATGAAGGAATACCAAAGTCATTTAAAAAATCCATATACTCCTAGCTTAAATATTCTCCACTTTGATCAGATCTAAATGTCTTGATACTTTTTCCAATTTTTTTTCTACTTCACTTTTGAATTCTTTGAATTTTTTAAAGGATTTAGGCTTGTTTTTCATCAAATACATGTATCCATACCTAGAATAGTCATCAATAAAGGTGATGTAGTAGGAAAATACACCTGCTGCTAAAATAGTTATTAAACCACATACATTACTATGTATTAACTCTAACAATTCTTTGGCATGCTCACCCTTTTAGTAAAGGGTATCTTATTCATTTTCCTAATGAGACATGATTCATATAAATTTCATTTGATTTGTAATTGAATAGACCCAAGTATCCATCTTTATGTAATTTTGTGATTCTAGTTTCATTGATATGACCAAGTTTACAATGCCAAAGATAGGATGGATTTGTGGTTTCATTAAACTTTGGCTTTTTATTTGTGATAGTTAAGATCTATTGTCTTAGTTCTAGAGTATACAATCCATTAAAAAGTTTGCCATTACCATAAAATATGTCACCATGTGAAAAGGTACAACTCTTATTCTTAAAATTAAAAGCAAATCCTTCTTAGTGTAAACAAGAAATGGAAATAATATTCTTAGAAATTGCAAGAACGTAATAACAATTATTTTGTTCTAGAATTAAGCCCATGGGCAATTCTAAAAGGTAGGTTCCTATGCTGACATCAAAAACTCTATCCTTGATGTGCTAGTCCACTTCATCTTTTATAGCTTTCTACTATTTCTTAGTCTCTGTATATCATTACAAATGTGTGAGCCACAACTAGTATCTAATACTCAAGAATTAGTGGAGCAGTAAGATAAGTTCATCTGTATCACAAGGATACATGAAGTAGAGGCTTCTCTAAGCTTCTTTTGCTTCATGGTCTTGAGATATGCTTTACAATTTTGCCTCTATTGGCTTTCTACTCGACCATGGTAGTAGATGCCTTTAGGAATGCTCTTTTTCTTCTTTTGTACACTTCCTTTAGGTTTCTCAACCTCAGCCTTAGCCTTAGAAATCTTCTTCTTGGGCTTTTACTTTTTTCCCTTCTTGGGCTTAGAAGATGTATTGACCATCAATATAGACTGTTCCTTCTTAAAATTTGTTTTAGTGATTTTAAGCATATTGAGTACCTCTTCAAGAGAGACCTCTATCTTATTCATGAAAAAGTTCATGACAAACTAACCATATGACTTAGGAAGGGAATGCAATATGATGTTCACTATGATCATTGTCAATCGCATGGTTAAGTTAGGCCAATCTCTTTAGTAGCTTAATCATCTTTAGCACAAGAGTTGCAATAGATAATCCCTTGGCCATCTTGCAGTTGAACAATTCATAAGATACTTGGTATCTCTTAATATGAGTATACCCTTTATATAAATTGATCAAATGTAGAATCATCTAAGAGGGGTTATATTTTCATGCTATTTTTGAAGCTCCGGAGACATTGAAGCCATCACACATGCTGCTTGTTCAACATCTTCCTGATTTATTAAGTGAGCAACAAGGTCAAAACTTGTATACTCACTTGAACCTTTAGATGGAGGTACATGAGGGTCTTTTTGGAAGGACGTAGGCTATCTTTCTTTGCTTAAGGACAATCTTCAAATTTCATAGCCAGTCCACATAATTTGGCCTGATTAACTTATTATTAGTCAATATGTTTCTTAAGGAGATGTTATTCATCATTTTAAAAACCTTCAATAAGAATAAAGTGAATTAATATCAAAGCATAATGTTCAAGGAAATCAAATAAATTGGACTAGGTAGATAACTCACTTGTCAATTACATCTCAATTTAACTCCTAATCATTAGGTTGGCAACTCTTGTCAATTATTATCCATCATGTCAAACATTATTAACAACCCTTTGTTTATAATGTTCAAAGTGAAATGTAATCATCCTAACACTGTATTATCATCACAAAGGCCATCTAAACTGTATAAGTTAAAACCCTTAAACAAGAAAATCACTTATATTCTAATAATAATAACATGAAAGATTTAGCATAACCTTGACAAAGGCTAACAAGTTATCATGAAATCGATTTCTTGTTATTAGTATTTTGAAGGGTGGCAATTAAGTATATTCTTAATGTTAGCCTAGATTACTCTAGCTACATATTTTCCTTAGTTTTAATGTTAAAAAATAATTTTATGTAGTAGTATGTTTTAGTGTTTTTGATTTGTCTCGTAGGTTCAAAGAAGTTTGATTCAAGATTCAAGAGATCCAAGATTAATTTTTAGGATTTATTTTTCAATAGGATCTTTTGTAAATAAGTTCAAATGATATTTGATCTAAACTAAACAATGAGCTAGAAAAATCACTAGAAGAAAACAAGATTTTATAAAATTATTTTTTACATCATAAATTGATTTGCACATTAATGCATTGAAGAACTTATGAAAAATTCATATCACAATCGAAGTTGCAATCGATGCATGAAATATAGATTTGAAAAATTGTTTTACCAAAGGCTGGGAAAAATGGCTACTTCAATGTAGTAATCGAGGTGAAGACTATGAACAACACACTACACTTTGATTGCCACACTGATGAATTAGTTGTAATCACCTGTAATCAATGCGATAATCGATTCAACAATTAAAAGTTAGTTATTCTGTTACAGATGATTATAGCAATTATTCAAGCCTAACCTCCTTCCCTATATAAACAATCTTTCATGGTTTTTCTTCACAATTCAGTGCAAAATCATTTGATAAAGAGCTAAAAACATTTTTCTCTCTACCTTATCAAACTTCTCAAATTAATTCAAGAGTTTTGGATCAAAGATCAGTTCAGTTTATCTTAGATAACTTGAGATTTTCATTTCAAACACTGGTATTATATTTTTCAATCCCTTTCTATTCTTTTTATTAGAGATTTCTAGGATTTAGAAATCTATATAGGTTTAGAAGAGCTTGTTCCAATTCTTCTAGGTTAGCAAGAAGCCTATTTAAATTCTTGTGTGTTTATTGTAAAATTAGCATTTTAGGAGCCTGGTAAATCCTAGTAGTTTCTATTTTTAATTCAAGAAGTCTTTTGATTGAGAAAGATCAAGTGCAGTAGACTGAAATTGTGGTTTCAATTCAAGTTGAACCACTTTAAAAACTTGTGTCTTAAATTTTTCTTTCTTCATTTACATTTTGATCGCTCTTGTTGTTAATCTTTAATCTTTGCCATCTTCACACTTACTAGTTATCAATTTTCTACATATCTCATCAAAAGAAGCATGAATATTTGTTAAAGGTGTATACAAATTCCCTAATGGGAAAAGGGTAAGATCCATTTTTTTTTCGTAATTTAATTTTTATTGGGACCATCACTTAACATGTAACTTAAATTAGTGAGGGATTTTTTAATTAGTACAAGGTTTAACGATTTAAAGGTCTTGTGTATGGCATGCATGCATTTAACTAGTCTATATTCACACATACATCAACTAGTCTATGTCATACATACATCACTATTTATATCACAATATAAATCACATGCATGCATAACATATATAAGATGATTATGGACCAATTTAAAATTATTTCCTTTGAGCCATAAAAAGGAAAAATCTCCATGATATGTGCCTCTTGCCTCCACAAGCCACACACCATCACACTTTGGTGCCTTCTTGAATAGCCACCAAAATAAAATAAAATTCCCTAATTCCATCCTATGTAACTAATTACATCATATAGAAGAAACCATAAGTTAAATTCAAGGGCAATGAGAAGAGAAAAGAATTTTACATACAAAAGTTGAGAGAAAGGCAAAACACACAAGCCCTATTTAATAAAATACCCAATAATGAAAATACATTCATAAATGTATTTGGTCCATAATCATCATTTCATGTATTCAAGTACATATAAGAAAAGAAAGCATAAAACATTCACTATTTGGTTCAAATTATAGTGATGCATGTCTCAACTTATTTAATTAACATTTAATTTAAATAAGTTGACTAATTTGATTCCATCATTAAAACATCAAAATCAATCTATTTTGGCAAAAGTCAATCAATTAGTCAAATCCATCATACTTTTCAATACTTTAGAATCGAGTAAATAAAATAAAAGAAAAGTTTCCAAAATTATTTTCAATCAATTAATATTGATAATTAAAATAAAAGGAAAGTTTCCTAAATTATTTCCAATCAATTTGTAGTCATATTCAAAATTGATTCAAAGTTAAGGAAAGCTTCCATAATTACAAAACACAATTTAGACAAGTTTTCTAGAAATTAATTATGATAGTAATTAATTTCTGAAATTGTATTTGTTCAATTAAGGCATAGGGTTGATTGATTGTCATCACAATCAATTAAGGGGCTAATTAGATGTCATCACAACCAATAGGTGGACGCCACATGTCTACTGGGTAATATATGTGTTGGTCTTCCATTCAGTGAGCTCTCAAGTCATTGATCATACCTCACTAGCCAGATCCTTCGATCTGGGAGGGTGTCTATCTTCATGCTGATGAGGTTGGACCCGCTACATTGGGAACAATCTCGAGCTGAGGAAGTTGCTCTGTGATGTGAGCTAGAAACTTCACGTTCTAAATGTTCCTTAAGCTAGAAACTTGTTGCACTTGGGCCACTTGCTGGTCCATCAAGGGTGAATTTAGATTCTTCATATAACATCATTCATGATCTAAAAGAAGTTATTGGTTAAGATTTGATAAAATGTAAGGATGAGATAAAAGAGAATCAAATTCACATTTGATTCAATTATCTTTACCTTGGATTTATGTTTTCAAATTACATGTGTCTGGGACTTTTCCTCAGTAGGGTTTCAACTCTAGTTGACTGCCTAATTGCACTAGGATACCATTATCTCAATTTTCATGTATTAGGTATTGTCTGACCTGATACTGACTTGTTGATCACCTTTTAAGGATCAGTTAACCAGCCTATCCACCTTTGAGGATCGATCCCATGATCAACTAGCCACCTTTTGTAAAATTGTGTTTGAGTCTAGTTAGGTTAACTTTATGGGGTGTTACAGCCTAAATAGACAAAGATCTAAATGTTTTATGATTTAATTTACATAAAAGATTATGTTTATTTTAAAAAATTAATAAAATGATTTTTTGAAATCAATGTTTTATTTAAATTTATTGCATATCATGGATTTTAAACTAAAGGCACAATCATATCCTTAACATTATTTTCTTGGTTTAGAAAAAATGAGTTCAATGATAAGAGAATGCTCATGGGTTTGCAAGTTACCATTTGGTGATTCATACTAATCATGTCCCCAAAATTCAGGATGTGACAAGTTAGTATTAGATTATTGGTTTTCTTTGACATTGCACATTTGGGTTAGTGGCTACAGTTAATGGTGGTATGCACTCAAGAGCACCCATTGTTTTCAAGAATCCATTAATCTAGTGACTAAGAATAATCAAGTTCATGTAATAGATGTTAGAAAAGAATAGTATGATATAAAATAGAATAAAAATATTTAGAAATCATAGGATGGTGATTATACCCTTGAATGGGTAGGTGAAATCATAAGATGATGAAAGTACCTTTGGATGCAAGGTAGAAATGATAACAAAGCAACGATGAAGAGCTTGTCCTTAAATGAAAAGGGTCAATGGTAAATGTGCTATACATGAAGAAGTGGAAGAACTATAAGGACAAATTTATCCCCAAGAGTAATGATGGAAAAATAAGGATAATTTTACCCCTGATTGAATAGAAGGTATTAATGATAGACATACCCTCACACAAAGAAGGCATACCAAAAATGATAGGGCTTCATGTGAAGATGAGAAGATGATGACGTTAGATTTAGGAATGACAAATGAAACAAAAAAGACAAAACTACCTTTGAACCCCAAATGGGAGGGAAATTTTTGGATAAAATACCCTTAGTGCAAATGGAGAATGAGGAAAGGAAGAGGTGAACAAATTGAAATTAATAGGTCAATGCTTGGTTAAAGCATGGGTGGTCAACCAAATCTAACAAACTAGTTAACTGGTTGGTTGAGACCAGGCCTATGTAAGCCTTTACCCTTCATTTTTTCTCTTTCACTCCAAACTTCTCTTAGAGGTCTCCTAAAATTCTCTTATCTTTTTATTCCTTGGCCTAAACCCTGGTCAAGCCTTGCTAAATTTACAACCTAAACTCCTAAACTTTTCACCATCATGGCTGATGAGGAGCTTGCAGTAACCTATGACCTTACACTATTTCTAGATGGTCACGCCACGGAGAGGTTCAAGCAGACCATCACTTATGACATCTTCTACGGACACCAAGTGTTACTGCTACTGGAGTATCAATAGTAGTTATAGTTTATAGCCTAGGATGAGAGCTACTATGTGGAGCCAATAAGATACTTTTACGCTAACTTGTGTAAGGTATATAATGATCCCCCAAAACTAATCTCTTTCGTATGAGGGAGAAGGATCACTATCATTGCCAAACTAGTCTAGGATATGCTTAGGTGTCTAATTACTGATACCATTATCCAATGGGTTGGCAACTAGAACACCCAGTAGCCATTCTTAAAATTGAGTTAGGTTACTGATGACCATATTACTGAGGGTCAAGGTAGAACAATCATCTTAAACATTACTTTGATTTCTTGAGCACTTTATAACTTCATCATCCACATTATACTACCTTGTGGAGGGCACAAATCCAAATTCTCTTTAATTGACATGCACATACTTTCCCACCTTCGAGCTAGATAACCTCATGACCTTCCCTACACTATGATAGGCCATGTGCTACTAGATTCTCAGAGTCTATCCCAAGGCTCTTAGCCATATGGACCAGTCCTTACCAGGATAATTTTGCACTATAGATTTGACTTGTGGTCATATGATATGATCTACCTAGAATAGATGTCTTCTAGCATGTTTAAACACTTATGATATGGGTTGATAAATGATGAGTGGATCTTGAGTGTGAGACTTCTATAGGCGAAATAGTAGAGGTAGCTACATAGGACCAGGTTAACCCAACCTTAAGACCTTCTGCCAAGGTCAGACTAAAGCGGCAAATTCTTGAGCCACAATAGGTGGGTACACATCATTGTCTAGGCCATAAAGAGTGGAGTATGAATTCCCTAGAGGGCAGAGTGGAACAACTATATGCCACTTTTTGCATGAAGGATGAGGATTGATAGGTTCTTGGTAGCCTAGGATTATGATAGGGCTAGTAGAGCCATTTATTTTCTTTTTATGTTGATGATGTAGATGATTGGAGTCATGTAGTTAGTTTGTTTTATTTTCTTTCTGTGATGATGATGTTATCACCTTAGGGTTATATTTATGTTGAAAATTTTCAAAATTTATGAAATATATGAATTTCTTTTTATATGATTGCATGAGTCTTGTTATGAATTGCAATTATGTGATGTGATGGATGGAGCAATAAGAATGACATGAAAAATTAGTGAACTTTCATGAAAGGGAGTAGAAGGTATCATAAGAAATGATATGATATGATATGGTACTCTAAGATATGATATGATAGGATAGGATATGATATGATATGATTTAAATAAAAGTGAATGTGATGTATAAGATATGTATGAGAATTAGAATAGATGCTAAGATATGTTATGTATGATATGAATATGAATGATATGATATGTGTATAACTAAGCATCTAGTTTATACTAGTATGCTTTATGATAGACACAAGTAAAGGATGAAAGGATGTGGCATGCTAGAGATAACCTAGTTAACATTAGACATATATAGAATGAAGAAAGAGCGAATGACTATGAACACATGAGAATGAGATAAGAAAATGATGTAGGAATGAAGATTGTAATGAAACGACGAAATCATGGATAAGGAGTGGTAGGCAATGAAAAGATGAAAATTAGAAGAGCTAAAACTTAAGAACAAGAATCGAGGAAGATAATGGACAACATGAAGTATAATCATGATCAAAGTAATGAAAGAATATAAAAGCACAAAAAGAAGGATAAGGACCAAGTTTAGCAAAGTAATCAAATATTTGAAAGGAGGAAGATGATTAGAGCATGATAAGAAGGATTAGGATGTAATAGCAAACCACATAGTTAGGTTATGTTAGAAATGAACCTCAGACCTTAGATGTACTAGAATGCATATGAAGGGATAATTCAAGGAGGAATTGTCTTAAAGGGAGAGAATATGTAACACCACTATAGGGTTAACTTGATTGGACTTAGACATGGGTCTTATAGGGTAACTCCATTATAAGAAAATTGACTTTCAGTGATGACAAAAGTCATCACAAAAGCTTTAAAAAGTCATCACTAAAACTTTTAGTGACTACTTAAGTTACTTTTAGTGACGACTAAATATCATCACATATGCGCCATTGCTAAAGGTCTATTGTGACGACTTTCAAAAGTCGTCACTAAAGGTTAGACTTTCTATGACAATAAAAAGTCGTCACTAAAGGGGGGATTCTGTGACGACCATAAGTTGGCCCTTAAAGGGGGCTTTCTGTGACGACCATAAGTCATCACTAAAGGTTGGACGTGGCTTTTTGTGATGACTTATGTCTTCACTAAAGGTTCGTTTTCATTTTTTTTTTGCTTTTCTCTAAAAAAATAGAAATGATACCTTGGTTTTAATACCTAATCTAATTGTAATCATACCATATAAATTG
>JANHAO010013237.1:0-15992 GCA_026873985.1 Saraca asoca
CATCCCATAACCCTGTATGGAATTGACTGAATGAGATAACTTCTCACCACGGACTTCATCTTATGTATGCAATACACGATGAATGTAATATAAAATGAATGTACAACCTTTATATCTAAATACACAGAATGTATAGTCCAGGATGCGCTAGAACTCAATCAAATTGGTTTAGGACACCCATCCAGACTAACAATAACTACCCGTATTAATCAAGTATTAGACATATTGATCCGTTGTATTCTCCTTAAAACCAAGAGATGTTACTATCTCATCAAATTTGAGATACCACTATCTAGACATTTTATTCAAATCATATATATATGAATATTTTAAATTTACTCACTAAGTGTTCTTTACTCTTCTCTTGGAAATCATTTAGTTGGTTTATACAAATAGTTTCAAGTTAATCACCATTTAAGAAAGCCATCATGCATTTAGTGAAGCTCTAAGTCAAAATGAGCTCCCAATGTTACACCAACTCAAAATAAGTCTTCAATTAAAACAAATAAGAAAATATTCTACAATTAAAGCCTTCTTTCTAAATGTGGCCCTTTACCATCAATATGGCATTATACATCTCAACCACCCTTTAAGTATCTTTTAATCTTAAAGACCTTTCTGTATCCATTAAACTTGCAACCAATAGTTAACTCTATAAGATTTCACACATCATTATAGAGCATCAAAATAATCTATCATTTATAATCTTCATCCATTCTAAAGAATTAGTACTCGAAATGGCTTCTTGAAAATTTTGGTGAGATTAATTCCATCACTGACGTCAAATTTGTGCTCCTGTAGATATACCATATAGTCATTAGTAGTTCCTGGTCAAAGAGTCATTGGGATTTCCTCAAAGGTATTTCATTGATAAGACTTGGTTCTTTTTTACTACCATAGGAGCATTAAACTCTATAATTTTCACCATCTATTTTACCATGTGTTATACTAGATCAATTCAATTTGTTTTAACTAATGATGGTTCTAGTGGAATAGTAACTTGTACATCTCTAAGAAAGATATTATATGGTCTTTCACTCCCACTATCCAACCAACAAATAAAACAAGATCCTTCAATAACCTTAGTTGTATGGATCAGACAAAAAAATCTACTACTTTTGTAGTGGTTACAACATCCAACAAAATGATAATTAATAATTTTCAGATCAAGTTACTTAATAAATAAATCATATAGCTTCGCTTTAGCATTGCAAACCTAGACATGAAAATGCCTAAGACTAAGCTTTTTACCATATAGTAAAACATATAGGATTTTAAACACCAACTTACTAAGGATTTGATTCTGAATATACACTACGATCTTTAAAGCATTGCCCTATATAAAGTCAAGTAAAATTTAATGCACCAATATGCATTTGATCATGTCTAAGAGCTCGTAATTTAACCTTCTTATGATCCAATCCTATTCAGGCATTCCAATACCTAAGGTTGTTAGCTTAAAAAATTCACAATCTTGGAAATATCTTATAAAAGAATCAGAATTTATATCGATTTATCATATCTCCATAACACTTACCACTTTTATCATAATTGACACACTTAATTTTCTTATCATTTTTTAGTTCAATCTCAACTTTAAATACCCTAAAAAAATTTAAGGATTCTAACTTTTTAGTGGATATTTCCACCTAACAAAAATTGATCAATCACCAATGAAGGTGAAATATCAGTATCCACTCATAGTATTTAGTATTATCAGTTTACCTATATTATTGTGAATCAAATCGAATACATCCAACATTCTGGTCCACTAACTCTAGTTGGGAGTATTTCCCTTGATGCAATCAATACAAGCATTAAAAAGGATAAGTCTAGGTTATGAAGAATTTCTTCTTTTATCAATCATTCTATTCTTCTATTGAGATATCATCTAAACACCTATACCACAGCATTAAGGATCCCACATTGATTGTAACCCTTTTGTATCCAATCACAATATTTAACTGATTAACTCTCTAGTTTCTAAACTCTAACCACAGTTTTTAACTGATCAACTCTCTAATTTCCGAATGACAACTACTCCTATATATTGATCTTGCATTCTCCACTATTACCAATATGATTATTGGCTTTTATCACTTGGCTTTCTCATGTTTCTTAAAGCTTATAATAAATTTGTAATGCAAATGATTGCACTTCCATCTAACCACCAAGTGTTCGATAGAACATCTCATTAGAGCCAGTGGAACATCTTAATTTATTATGATACACACTCAAATAAGCTTTCTTGTTTCTCAAAATTGGATTCCTTTAGGTATGATTTATTTTCGTGCTTAATACTCGATTCATGTGAAACAAAGTGAGCACAAAGATCTTTCAATTCTACGTGTCCGGTTGACTAACTATGAAATTCATTTTATTGAAAATTTACTCATCTTCTTGGGTGTGATATGATGTCTAAACAACATCAATTTTAACTGGAAAAGACTTTAAACCATGCTAAATCAAATGACTATTTTCTACGTCCACTTTCATGCCCATAAGCAATCATAATAATATACTAGCTCTATAATATACTCACTAATTCTATTAACACCATCCTAAACAATTTTATCCAGCAATGAGAGATAATATCCTTTTCAGACTTATCAAACTTTACGAACTTATCAGCTACAAAATCCATAATTACTTTGATATTTGGAACGTTAATAATTTCTTTCATGATGGTTTTTTCCTTAGTATATATCATAACCATCAAGTACACTCTATTAAAGTGTATCCTCTTTTCACAAAAAACCTTTATACAATAATAAAGTCATCATCTGTCTTTGGCTCTCCCTCTCTGTATGCCAAATACAAAATTTGATGATTGCTAGATATAATATCAGCAATCTAGCCCAAATATATTCCACTCAGGCCAATCCTCATAATTGATCTCATTTACCATCTTCACGATAATGAATTATATAGGTAACAAACGATTGATGAAATAACAATTTATGAAATTTATCATAAATTTTCAAAATTGCATGTTCAATGTAGGTATGCTATAATATTTTTTCAATAATTATACAATTCCAAATAATATTATATTATGAAACCCAACACCGGTAAGGCTTTTAAAGCTGTATAATATAACACAAAGATTGAATGCTATATTCCTAAAACCTAACACCAATAAGGTATTTAAAATTTTAGGAACATGACAAACAATCCTAACACTTATATTATCACCAATAAACTATGTTAATAATATTATATCGATAAGGTATATATATTACTAGCATAGCACTCTCCTATATACAATTTCAAAATTTAATTTCAATAAAATTTTATGCAACTGGTCCCACGATAGGTGAGTACATAATTGCACAAAATTTCATGATATAATATGAGCAAAGTAGATTCCTACATAATTTTACAAATTTCACATAATAATCTGAAAAATATTCAAATATGTAAAAAAAAAATCATATCAATTCACAAAAATTATATACAATAGTATAATATGTAAGAATCATACAGTAAATTTTTTATGTCCAAAAAATATGAAATTAATACTCAAATAAATAGGACAATACATATATAAAATATTATTATTTTTTAAAAATTTTGGAAAAACTACAAATAGTAGTCCAATAGGTAGCAAATATATAATAAAATTTTCAGACCCAAACATTAGATAATTACTAAAATAAATTAGACAAAAAATAAATAAAATATTTTTATCTTTAGAAAAATCTGAAAAAAATTGTCACAAATAGAACTTGAAGAGTGGAGCACAATGGTATAATTTTTATCGACATCAGCCGTCTCTATGGTAGCACATGGCCCTACACATCATTAAAGTGAGTAGCCGACTATAAAATTTGATCCGATTTGAAAACTTATTCAATTTAGCCATATTTTAAACAATTTTTGTATGGGTTTCTTTACCTAAATTTATCTAAAAATAATCCCCTAAAATCAATGCAAGTTTAGGAGGAAAAGTAGCAAACCTCCAATAGGTTACTTGAATGAAATTTTTTTTGAAATTGATTCTACTTGTGTTCGAATTTTCATAAATTAATTGAAGGCTTTTCTTTGTCTAATTATTTTAGTATAGAATCATGAATTAATTTGAACAATATCCAATAATTAGCCTAAATTATATCAAAACAATCTTCCAATAACCAAAAAAATATGAATTTAAAAATAAGTGATTAAATAATAATAACACTTAATTTATCAAGAAATTTACTTGTAACAAACTTTAACTATAACACTAATTCTAAACCTAAAACCTATGTAGGTTTATCACACTTTTTAATACAGTATATAAAGCCTATAGTAGGATTCAATCTTTTATAAAAGGATGTAAAAGCGAAATTAAAAACGACAAATTATATTCATTTATTGTGAAATTTTATTTAATTACATTTATATTATTCTATTTGATGGATAAATTAAATAAATTAAAGTAGCTAATTATTTGATCTATTGAATTATATTACAAAGTATCATATTTGCACATATAAATTCAATTAATAATAATAAAATCATACCTAGTGCTACCCAAGAATTCAATATAGCAAAAGCTTCTTTAAAAGTTTCACTCCTTATAACCCTAACGAAGAAAAAGGAGAAAAACTATATCTAAAATATCAATAGGGTAACTATAGCTCTATTATAGTATAAATAGAGACCCGCCTTGTTATAAATCCACTGGACCAACTAACCCATCATCATTGGCCCAGTGACAAAACTTATGCCACTAAAATCCATCAATGGCCTAGGTGTTATTACAGGTCCATTAATTTGATCACATAATTATTTGACTTATATATAATAATTAGTTGTTGTGAGATTTATTCAATCTAATAACATATAATTTAATTAAACTATGGTAGTCTACATAGAAAAATTCTAACAACCACTCACTTAGATAACATAATTTAATAAACAAAAACTTAGATCACAATATGTGGCCACAACGATAAATGTCAATAGCAACAATAACAATGACACCGTTACAACCATAGGTCAAGTATAAGTACCCAATAATGCAAATTATCATATTCGATAGGGATGCTAATGTCATGCATATCTTGAATACTTATGTTCCAATGACTAAAATATAATATTAAAATATAGAAAAATGTATATAAGTTACTCAGGATTCTTTCTAACTGTTTTTAATGTAAATTTGAACTGATTTGTGAATGTATTTTCTTCTTGTCTAAATTACTACCAATGAGCTTGAGTCTTTAATGTGTGTAAGATGAAACTAAAAGTAAACACTTAAAGTGAACTATTGCTAAATTTCGATTTGACTACTTTTGTGAGTGAGGTATATATGTTTTTTTTCCTTTATTACTTTGAGTTTACTACATTAAAAAAATATTTAAAATAGTCACAGGTAATTTATCTATCTTTTTCTACATTTTTAACTGTAATTTTAACATTTTTTATTTTTTTTACAAATTTTAGGAGAATTATTCATAGGATTTAAAATTTTAGAAAAATTATATAACACTAAGCTTTAGTTTAGGATTTAATAAAAAAAAATATGTCACATCATTTAAAAGAGTAAAAGTAATTAAAAATTTTCATAGATAGTAATATAGTTTAAATAATTTTTTTTGGTAATGATATAGTAAATTGAGCAATACAAATTTCTATAATAATAATAATAATAATAATGCTCAATTTCTCTACAAAATAAATGAAAGAATAACTGTGTTGTATGTCATTGAACTTAAAGGATTTTCACACTTTATATAGCTTGAATGACTTCGCCGTTTGATCTAAAAATTAATTAACTCTCCTCAATCCAATGGTCCAGTGAATAATAAGAACTAATTAACTCTCCTCAATCCAATGGTCCAGTGAATAATAGGGCTCAGTTATTGCCACGCTAATGGCTATAGAAACATGCATGCATTAAATGTGATAATGATGGTATGGGCAGACACAAGGACGGAACAAAAGTCTAAATGGTTGCTTGGCTGATCACAATTACTAGCTTTTACTAGCGAACTATAGCTCCCAGTCCGTAGATTACACTAAAAGCTAGGAGGCTAATGTTGTGGATATTTTTAAAACTATGCAAATAGGCTGGTAAAAGCCTAGCGAACAGACCCAACTTAACTGGGACTGAGGTTGCTAAAGCAAGGCATCAAGTCACTAAATGTGAGCTTAAATACTAGTCAGGGGTCAGCAGCAAACTCAGGTCGTTAGGTCTAGCCCATAGATCGAGACACACCGAGGTCTAGCCTGCAGACTGAAGCATGCTCGTTGTGGTTAAACTCGAGGAGGGACCAACTTGCAAATATCAACTTATAATTAATTTATTATTTTTCCTTTTTTGGACAACATAAAGATTGTACACCCCTACAATTATAAATAGGGGTTAAAATTATTGTAAAGAGGGAGAATTGATATTTTTAGACAAAAAGGACCTCGGATAAAAACGGTTACTATAACTCTACAAAATATAGAGATTAAACACCTAACAGATATAAAAAACTTTGCCAAAATGGATAGAGAAAATACTATAACCATGGACCTAGGCATTGCACTTGGTTGAACTATGTTAAAAACTTCTGGTGTCTCCCTGTTCTTCCTCTCTCTCCTCATTTCTCACTCTTTTATACTCTAGATTTGTAGTTTAGGGTTACTGAACTTGGGTTGACTGAAATCATACATCAATAAGAGTAAAAATAGAATCCATGATCCTCTTAAAAATAAAAAAGTTATGAAGAGCTAAAGCTCTGATACCAATTGTTGGTCCTAAAAATACTGATTTTTAGATTGAATTCTAGTTGGTTTTACAACAACGAAAGGAAAGTCTTTGAACAAACTTATCAAAGTATATTTATTGGATATCAAAAATTCAATTACTGTCACTAATTTAGATATAGTGCAGAATTCAAAAACATGTAATCAATTAAACCAAAATATAAATTGTAGAAATGTAAAGTACACCAGATTTTTAAAGTAGTTCAACTTCAATTAAATATGCAATTGAAGTCTATATCTACTAGACCGAATCCCTAACCAAATGGTTGTTCTTTTCTTTCCTAACCACAAGATTTAACTAAGCTCTTGCCAACTAATTTAGATACAAAAATTCTTTTATCTCCTACTAACTATGATCAACCTTATAATCAAAGAAGATACTACAAGAATTCTCTACATCTTCAACTAATTATGATCAACCTCACAATTAAAGAAGATACAAAAGGAAGATCGACCTTTCCATTTATATTCCAGATTTCTATCAACCGAGAAATCTAAAACTATAAACTAGAATTAGGAATAGAAATATAATACTTAGAATTGAAATGAAAATTTCAATTATCTATGTTGTGTTTTTCTCCAATTTGATTCAAGATGAGCTTTGTTTGATGAAATAGAATGAGATAGATGTAAATCTATTTAAACTCTATTTTCTCTTAGGTTTTCGCACTTGTGTGTTTGTAAAAGATTGTTTTTGAAATGAAGCTAACTTCTATTTATAATATGGTAACCGACATTTGAAAAATAACTAACTTTTAAACTAAGAATCAATTAAAAGTGATTACCAACTTATGAATTGATTCATCTATGAATATCATCAAGAATCTTCATGATAGAATCGATGCATAAATCAATTCATGCTATAATGTAAAGAAGTCATAAATCGATTACCTAATTTATTCTTAAAAGTTTCTAACCTTTGATAAAAACAATTTTCAAAACATTTTTTCATGAATCAATTACTAAATCTATTCATAAGATTTTCTGTATGAATCGATTCATACAATTAAAAACAATTTTTATAAAGCATTTCACTTGTGAAGGTGTCTTTGAAAACTTTTATTTTAAGCTCATTTCAAATAATTTATTTCTATTTCAATTTAACTAGCTTAAGAAACTTGATTAACTTGGTCAAAATGAATTATAGAACACACTTACAAATGTATTATAAAATCAATAAAAGTATTATATCTAATGTGGATGTCTCAAACATCACTTCATCAACTTTGAACCTACAAAATCAACAAACACTAAAACACATAATCAGACTGTAATATTAATCAAAATTATTTTTCAACATCAAAACTAAACAAAGCATGATAGCAAGGCTAACAGAAGGTTGACATGCTCCATCCGTTATGAGGACTCTAAAAATTTGCACATTACATTGAACGAAAGTTCAAATTGTTAGTGTGGCTGTATTTGAGTTTGAACCAAAAAATAGAAAAAGTGGAACCTTCCTATTGGCATAGCATTCCGTTGAAAAGCATCACAGTTACTTGTTTCAAATATGGAAGTCTCAAGTCAAATTTTGAGAAGCACGAAATTCTCAACAAAAACCTCATCATTTACGCCTATCCTTTGTTTATATGTTCGACTAAGATAAAATGTTTACCTAATATCTCTACTCTATAAAAAGTGAAAAATAAATAAAAAAGGACCAAATAAGGAAGAAAAAAAAAATGCCAATGACAATTTGGGGAAAGCTAAATGCCTTTTATTTTAATTTATGCCTTCCAACTTCTTGTTTGTTTGTCTTTTTCCTAGAGAGTAATGGTTAAGTTTCCTTCTTTTTTTTTTTTCAATTTTTCGTAATATAAGTTAAATTTCTATTGTGGATAGAAAACGATTAATATTCGAGCTGCTACTTTTGACTTTTTTCATATAAATTTTGACGATAATTTTATGAAAAATTATTTTTTAAAAAGTTAGAATATTTGTATTATTAGATTAAATTTGATTTATTATTATTGTAAAAATCTTTACATTTTAGATAAAATACTCAATTCCTGCAAATAGCTCTATGAGATGTTCAAAATCTGAAAATGTTAAATTTTCAATTAAAATATAGAAAAATGTATGTAAGTTACTCAGGATTCTTTCTAACTGTTTTTAAGGTGATTTTCAATCGATTTGTGAATATATTTTCTTCTTAACTAAATTATTACCAACGAGCTTGAATCTTTAATGTGTTTAAGGCGTAACCAAAAGTAAACACTTTAAGTAAACGATTGCTAAATTTCGATTTGACTATTTTTGCAGGTGAGGTATATATGCATTTTTTTCCTTTATTATTTTGATTTTACTACATTAAAAAAAATAGTTAAAATGAGTCACAGGTAGTTTATCTGTCTTTTTCTATTTTTTTAATTGTAATGTTAACATTTTTTATTTTTTGAAAATTTTAGAAGAATTATTTGTAGGATTAAAATTTTAGAAAGATTATGTGACACTAAGCTTTAGTTTAAGATTTAATAAAAAAAAATGTCATATCATTAAAAAAGTAAAAGTTTTTAAAAATTTTCATCAATATTAATATAGTTCTTTTTTGTAATGATATAGTAAATTGAGCAATAAACAATTTCTCAAAGAAATAATAATAATAATAATAATAATAATAATAATAATAATAATCAATTTCTCCGCAAAATAAGTGATTAAATAATAATAGCACTCAATTTATCAAGAAATTTGCTTGTAACTGGCTTTAAATATAACAAAAATTCTAAACCCAAAACCCACATGGGTTTATCACACTTTCTAATAAAGTACATGAAGTCTCTAGTAGGATTAAATCTTTTATAAAAGGATGTAAAAGTGAAATCAAGAATGACAAATTCTATTCATTTCTTTTGAAGTTTTATTTAATTACATTTATATTATTCTATTTGATGGATAAATTAGATAAATAAAAATAGTTAATTATCAGATCTATTGAATCATGATACAAAGTATTATATTTGTACATATAAATTTAATTAATAATAATAAAGTCATATCTAATGTTGCTTGAGAATCCATTAGAGCAAAAGTTTCTTTAACATATTCACTTCTTATAAGCTTAGCAGAGAAAAGGGAGAAAAACTATATTTGAAGTATCAATGGAGCAACTACAGCTCTAGTAGGATATAAGTAGGGACATGCCTTATTGTAACTTTACTGGGTCAACTGATCCATCATCATTGACTTAGTGATAAAGCTTATACCACTAAAGTCCATTAATAACTTAGGTATTATTACAGGTCCATTAATTTAATTATATAATTAATTGACTCATAATAATTAATTGTTATAATATTTATTCAATCCAATAACATATGATTTAATTAAACTATGATAGTTTACATAAGAAAATTCTAACAATCTCTCACTTAGATAACATAGTTTAATAAACAAAAATGTGGATTACAATATGTGACCACAACGATAAATGTCAACAATGACACCATTACAACCATAGGTCAAGTACAAGTATCGAATAATATAGATTATCATATCCAATAGAGATGTTAATGTCATATATATCTTGAATACTTATGCTCCAGTGGCCAAAACATAATATTAAAATATAGAAACATGTATATAAGTTACTGAGGATTCTTTCTAATTGTTTTTAATGTAAATGTCAATTGATTTATGGATGTATTTTCTTCTTATCTAAATTACTACCAACGAACTTGAGTCTTTAATGCGTTTAAGGTGAAACTAAAAGTAAACACTTCAAGTAAACTATTGCTAAATTTTGATTTGACTACTTTTGCAGGTGAGGTATGTATGTTTTTTTTTCCTTTAATATTTTGAGTTTACTACATTGAAAAAAATAGTTAAAATGAGTTATAGGTAATTTATCTATCTTTTTCTACTTCTTTAACAGTAATTTTAACATTTTTTATTTTTTGAAAATTTTAGGAGAATTATTCGTATGATTTAAAATTTTAGAAAGATTATATAACACTAAACTTTAGTTTAGGATATAATAAACAAAAATATGCCACATCTGTAGGGACCCATTCGCTTCCTAAAGTGTCATCTGCAACTCTATAATGGTGAGAGGAAGGACCGCAAGGAGTTCAAACACTCTAATTGCATAGCCGGTAGACATTCCCACTGCCAAAGTGCACCGCCAGCAAAATGACTCTCTCAGGGTAGGAGAGACATAAACGTCCCACCAACCTTAGCAAGCGCTTGAGAATACGATAAGAGAGTTGGCCAAAATCGTGAAAGCACTAGCACAGGCACAGGCACAGGCCCAGGGAGCACAAAGGCAGGAAGAAATCATGGCGCAACTCCAGCAGCTTCGTAGAGAAGCTCAGAAGGAAACCTACAAAGATCCCGATAGCCAGTAATTGGAGGGCACGCAATGAGTAGAAAGCTCCACCCCCAGCCCAAGATGTGAGTCCTGCTAATGGAAGAAATCCTCCAAAGGCTCAAATGGCTAGAAGAGTGCCCACAGCCTTAAAGCAACCAACCTCGCTATGAGGAAAGCTCACCATTTTCTGTGGAGATCGAAATGCAGCCTTTCCCACAGAAACTCAAAGTACCTACAATTCTGCTGTATGATGGGAACAGTGACCCAAGCGACCACCTGGATGCATTCAATATTCAGATGGACCTTCAGACAATTGACCCTTTAGTCAAGTGCCGCGTCTTCCCAGCTACATTAGGAGGTATACCCCGAGCGTGGTTCAGAAGCCTCCCAGCTCACAGCGTCAATAGCTGAGAAGAATGCTAAAGGAAATTCGTTGATCAATATCTAGCACTAAAGAGGCAGCTCACGCTCCTTATCACCTCACAATGATCTTTCAGTACAAGAATGAGTCACTGAAAGACTATATAGCCAGATTCAAGCATGAAGCCAACTCTATAGAAAACCCCTCAGAGGAAAGCATCTTAATAGCGATTTCAGCAGGACTTCACAAAGAAGGAAAGCTATACAAAAGCCTTTATAGGTCTCTAGCTTGAGACCTCACCGAATTCTACAAGCGAGCTGCTAAACAAATAAGATGGGAAGAAACTTTCGGAGCTGAAGAGCCCAAACAAAAAGTGGACCCGAATGGTCCCACTATGAGCAATAAGAGGGGTGATGAGAGCCGCAACCCTTGTCCCAGCTCTCAGCATGTAAAAAAGGCAAAGCCTCAGCGATCTAGAGGTCACTTTGAAAGTTACAACCTCCTGTCAAACACACAAGATAGGATCTTCACCATGGAAAGGCACAATGAGGACTTTGGGAAGCCCAGACCAATGAGAGCTATCATTAAGTCCAGAGATCTGAGCAGATTCTGCGCTTATCACAACGAGGTTGGACATATCACCTCAAAATGTTAGGCACTAAAAGATGCCATAGAAAACCTCATCAGAAGATGCTAATTACGGGATTATGTGGTAAGGCCATTATAGCAGCAAGCTCAATAAACCCAGCAAGTCGTTGGTTAAGATCCAGAATCTTCCATCAGAACCATATTCTAATCCTGTAACATTTTGTAACCTCTGTATGAGTTATCTAGTAAAACATTATTCGAAAAGAACCATTTTATGATGAAATTGTCAAATTCATATTTGATTGGCCAAGACTCAGAAACTCTACCCAGCTAGCAAAACAAAACCAAGGGTGAGACAGCCTAAGAGCCTTCCTTCATAAAAACGAAAACAAAATTGAGGGTGAGATAGTCCAACAGCCTACCTCACAACAAAATCGAGGGTAATACAACCTAAGAGCCTACCTTGCAATGGTGAGATGGCCTAAGAGCCTACCTCGCGAAAACAAAAACAAAACTGAAGGTGAGACAGCCTAAGAGCCTTCATCGCTAAAATGAAAACAAAATCAGGGGTAAGATGGCTCAAAAGCCTACCTCGCGATGAAAATGAAATCAAGGGTAAAATAGTACGGAGCCTACACACTCGAACCTAATAACGAGCTTCAAGCCCACCACAACATGAAGACGCTGAAATGAATTTGTTGTGGCTTTCACGTACCTAAGTATCTGCAGCTAACATGCAGTTAGAAGATCACAAGCTCACATGCGACCTCCTATCCAGCATAGCTCATATGTGACTTGGTTTTTGCTTGCCAAAGGTGATCGAATCATGAAAAATTAAAGACTTAAACATATGGCTGATTGATCAAAAAGATGATTCATTAATCTACTGAGATTTACATGTAGTGGTGCATGGAGCATCCCTTACAACATTCAAGAGCTATGTAGAAAAGCTCATACATTAAAAAAGGACTCACTCAACAAGGAAAAATTACATTAAGAGAAGAAGAAATATAGAAACCAAAGGCAAAAAGCCTGAAAGCCTAACACTACCATTACGGTAAGAAAGTGAAGAGCCGGCCACCAGGAGACAAACTGCCACCAGTAGGAAGACCAACAACTCCACTCCTGCGGTCTTCCCATCCCTAGTCAGTAGTTCCTCCTAGACCAGACCTAGTGTAATTCAAAAAGGCACCAAGAATCCAACTGAGGATGCTGGATTCTATGGAAGGGCCCGGGGGAAGTAATCCAAGTTTGCACAAAACTCCTCGAGAGCCTACAAGATGAATCCTATGGGGAAGCCACGTGCAACAGGCTATCCATGCCTCCGAACATTCTGCAACAGACCATCCACACCTTAAAAAAGCTTCACTGGAAGCTAAGTTATAAAAAATGCAGGGGGCTCAACAGATTCCTCCATTAAACTCCTCTAAGAAAAAGGAAGAAGACCTTCAGGGTATAAAAAGACCAGCTTGGTCCATTGAAAAATCCAGAAGATATCTGGTCGATCCTAATCTAATGGCTCAAAGCAAACGAAAGTGCCACGCCCATAGCCGAAAACTATAAATAGGAAAAAGCATGGTCTGAAGTAGAATGAAAAGATAGAAAAGAAATTTGAAATGACTTCCCAGCAGGGCAAAGACTTTGACTGAGAAAACGGAAAAAGCTTTAGAAGATCGTAACTCCCAGTCCATAAAATGAATTGAGAATTAGGGGGGCTTATGTTATAGGTAAAAATTAGCTTTGAATGACCAGTCAGCATGAATTTAGCATAAGCCAAACTCGCTGAGGACATCGAGCGAGCACCACTTCGCTCATCACTAAAGGGCGATGAGGTGAGATCATAAGAAATATCATTGTCAAAGCAATAGGCCATCCTGCTCGAGCTCGCTACACTAAAGAAGCAGCACCAAGCTCGCCAAGTGAACTGCCACAGCGACCCCGAGCTGAGAAACTCTGCTTGGAAGGATGGACATCTCACTTGGCAAAGTGAGACCGAGAGATGAACACATGTATGCCTACTTGCAACCGACAAGAGGGGGCCCACCCCGCAGAAAGTAGCCTACAATAGTCGAATAGCAGGAGTTTTACTGTCTTTCATATTTATTTCTTGATGTAATATAACTGTAGCTTATAATCATTACATGTAACCCCTCATTCCTCTATAAATAGGAACTCATTGTTAGAAGAGGGAGAGGCCAGAATAACTATAGCTAAAAGCTTTGTAAAAATCTCTTCTTCAAGCTAATAAAAATTTTGCCATGGACGTAGGGTTTGGTACCGCCTGGATTTAGCCAAATTATGTTAAAACACCGTTCCTACCCGTCTCCCATTCTCTCCTTCTCCTTCTTCCTCCATCCTCACACTTCAGAAGATGACCTTGGGTCTAAGAATTCATCCCTGTTGGCCGGAGTTTGGGGCTCTCAGCACGAACCACATTCTGATGTCAACAAATAATAATAATAATAATAATAATAATAATAATAATAATAATAATTTCTCTACAAAATAAGTGATTAAATAATAATAGCACTCAATTCATCAAGAAATTTAATTGTAAAAGACTTTAAATATAGCAATAATTCTAAACCCAAAACCCAAGTGGGTTTATCATACTTTCTAATAAAGTATATGAAGTCTCTAGTAAGATTCAATCTTTTATAAAAGGATGTAAAAGTGAAATTAAGAATGACAAATTCTATTCATTTCTTTTTAAGTTTTATTTAATTACATTAATATTATTCTATTTAATGGATAAATTAGATAAATTAAAATAGTTAATTATCAGATCTATTGAATTATGTTATAAAGCATTATATTTGTACATATAAATTTAATTAATAATAATAAAATCATACATAGTATTGTCCGAGAATTGATTATACCACAAACTTCTTTAGCAAGTTCACTCCTTATAAACCTAGCAGAGAAAAGGAAGAAAAACTTATAGGTCCCAAAAAAAATTAGAGTAATAAAAATGATCTTGCCTTTTTTATATTGGTAAATTGTATACTCTCTTTAAAAAAAACTTGGATTCTTTTTTTATTGTAAAAGAGAAAGTCTTTGTAAAATGGTTTTTGTATTTGAATTAGGAAGCTAATTGAATAATCAGGATCTCAATTGGAGTGACTGATTTAATTGATATAGATTTGAGAATCAATTATCAATTAAAAAATTAATCTGAATAACAAAGTGCCGTAGAAATAGTTTTAGTGTTGCAAAAATAGCATTACAACATTTTTAGCATAGTAGTTCAATAGAATTATAGTATTACAATAAAATTGAATTGCAAAATATAATCTTGCAGTAAGGATAAATTGTAGAAATATAAAGAACTATAAAGAAATAATAAAGATACTGCAATTTTTAAAGTGATTCAACTTTAAGTGAAACCGTAGTTAAAGTCCACATCCACTAAGTCAATCCTCGATGGGATGACTTCTTTTATTAACTACAATAGGATTTTAACTAGGCTCTTGAACAGCTAGTTCATATAATAAGATTTACACTAGGCTTTTGTAAAATTGATCGTAGCATGTTGAAGCCGTCAAATTAGAAATTTATAAACTGAAGCTACCTAAACTAACTTGTAGCATAGGCAACCCAGGTTGAACCTAAGGATCATTTTAGGATGATAATATCAATGATATTAGGAGCTAAATTAGGGGGGTTGGCAAAAACTAAAGCTAACAGAACTACACTAAAAAAGAAACTAAAACTATAATAAACATATGCAACCAGCCAAAGGAACCAATCAACTTGAGACTAATGCAACCTTGATCACTTAAGGTTCATTTAATTGTTGAAAATCATAACAAGAAGCCTTGGAATGATTAATGAATCTATCCTAAGCAGTTAAGATTCAGCCAAGAAGCAAATACATCAAAAGCTCAATGTATTGGCTAGTTTTTCTATCCTCTTCCTAATGTAGATCATTAAGCAACAATCATATAATATCTAAATTAAATGAAGCCATTAAACTCAGATATTCAAGGC
>JANHAO010013238.1:0-15943 GCA_026873985.1 Saraca asoca
GTTTGTATGAAAGCACATATGCATAACTGATAGCTTTTACTCCTTTCTAACCACATACTTTATTTATATATCTACTTCTTTTAATGTGATGCATTTAAGATGATATCACATATTTATATAAATACATATATAAATATATAAATTGTTGTCATGATTTTCACATGTGTATCTTTTCAGTTGTAATAATATGTGGCTATATAATCAAATTACAGAAAAATAGGTTAAAATATATCAATTTCTCTATATTTTGGGTGATGTGTATATAATCCTTTGACCATTAAAAAGTTGTATCTTATCCCTTTGTATTTTAATTTAGGTGCACTTTACCCACATTCATATATTTTTCATCTATAAACTTAATAAAACACTCATGTAAGTTATTGAAAAAATAATTAAGGTTTTAGGAAGGAGAAGTAGAAAGAGGCTAAAGAAAATTTGGAGAGAACACAAATAATATAATTAAATAAATAAGTTTGCTAAATTACATTAAAAGACTTAACCCCACTCCTCTATTTTTACAAAATCTATATAAGATGTGGAGTTCTAATAAAACTCAATAATTTATTAGCTTATATAAACTTATGGCTTATTTCTTATTCTACATAGGCTTATCACTTATCTAATCATAGACTTATCACTTTAATTAACCTATTCAGTAAAACTCCTCCACAAGCTGAAACTTTTGAAGCTTAAGGTTCTTACATTAATTTTGAACTTTAAAAAACAAAATATAATAAAAATAACTATAAAGAAAACTTGACAAGCTTCAAACTGCACGAATAACTTATAATAAATACAACATGTGGACAATTCCTCCTGAACTAAACACTCACAAACCCCAGAAACTATGCCAAATACTCAATAGACACAACTTCTAGAAGTCTTCAAACAACTACCCCTGATTGCTCCCACGACCTTTTTTCAGTTGTTCTTTTCAGCACAAGGCACAAATAACATAGCTTCTAGAAGTCTTCTGCTAGCTTCTCCTGAGCTACTCCTTGAACTTCCTAACTGGTCATCAAAATTACCAACACTTATAGCTGGAATTACACCAAAACCACCAATACTATTAGAACCATATTGTTCCCAAGTTGTATTCATTGAAGCCAATTCCAAAACATTAAAGCAAGTCACACAACCAAATTAGTGGTCCAAACCACCTAATATTGAGGATAACCTTACCAAATCTGACCTGTGCAAAACTAAGTTATGCCAAACAATGCTCCAAATCATATAAAAATACCAAAATTCGTCACATAGTCCTCCAAATCACGTGAAGGCACCAAAACTAAATAAATCTTTTTTTCTTCCTTTCTTTCACCAAAACTAAATTTATACTAAAACTACAATAACAATTCAACCCCATTTGAGGTTACAAGAAGCGGTATAACCCACAAGGTCTCAAGGCAGATGATTATTCTCTAATACCATGTTAAAAGAGAGAGAGAGAGAGAAGATATTATGAAGCCATTCACATGAGTTTAGATCTAGAGGGTTTTGGAGTGCATGAGGTAAAGAAAAACATATTTGGGTTGACAAGGTAGTAAATCGGCAAATGATGGAACTTCCCAGGAGGTGCATGTAGATCCTTCTCAACCCTACATATTTTCTCACTTCCTAACCTAACCAAACAATGCTCATCCTTTCTCTTCCTTCTTCTCTTTCTTTCTTCTTTTGATGTCGTGAGTCACGATAATTTCTATCTAGTGATAATTTTTAGATTGCATGTTTGGTGGTAAGTATCCAACATCTAGATATAGTATCTGTGGCGACTGATAGTAGTTAAATTTGACAAAAAAATTTGATCTATCTAGAAGCATGTGCATAGGAGTTTAGACCTGTTTGGAGGGTTTCGAAGTGCGTAAGTAAAAAAAAACATATCTAGATTGACAAAGCAGTAGATGAGTAGACGGTAGACCTCCCTTGGGGATGCGTGTAGCACACGCTCTCAGTTTTGAGTGGTGAGTGTGGGCCACACACAGAAAACTCTGGTGGCATGTGGTAGCACGTGAGGAACTTTCTGGTGACACGCTTCCTCCTTCAGCCTCTCCAGCAACCAGCACACCTCCCTGTGTGGTCAAATCTTCAGTTTGGAAAGTTCTGCTACAGTTTTTCTATTTTTTACAATAATTTTGGTGCTTTTTTTAAGATTTTTTTGTTGAATAATGTATAATGGCTGATCCCACTTCTAATCTGAGTACCAAAAACAAAAATCCAACCTCTAGGGATGAAGAAAAATTAAACCCTCTTTTTAGATCTAATCCCAACGTCGACTAGAATTATTTATCGAAAGTTAGATGCAGAAGGCCAACAATATCTTACTTGGAGAAGAGCTATTGAGTACTTTTTTTAGAGAATTGAAAAGGTAGATCACCTTACTTCGGATCCTCCTATAGGTGGCACCACAGTTAAATAATGGCGGAAGACTGACTTTTGTTTGGCTTCTTGTGTAATACCTTGGCAAATGAAGTCGAGGATAATACTGTTCATTGCAAAATAGTCAAAGACTTGTGAACTTTCATCGAGAGACTGTACTCAAGAAAAGATAAACTACATCATATATACAACTTATATGTATCATTGTTTTAGCCTGATAGAAAAGGTAAAAATATTTCACAAAATTCACTAAACAGTCATCCAAATCACATAAAAACACCAAAAATGAATAAATCTTTTTTTCTTCCTTTATTTCTCCAAAACTAAATTTATGCTAAGACTACAATAGCAATTCAAACCTATTTGAGGTTGTTGGAAGTGGTATAACCCACAAGGCCTCGATGTGGATAATATCCCTTTAATACCATATTGAAAAAATAATTAGAGTTTTAGGAAGGAGAAGTAGAGAGAGGCTAGAGAGAGTTTAGAGAAAACTCAAATAATATAATTGAATAAATAAGATTGCTGAATTACATTAAAAGACTTAACCCCATTCCTCTCTTTATATAGAGCCTATACAAGAGATAAAATTCTAATAAAACTCAATAACTTATTAGCTTATCTAAACTTATGACTTATCTCTTATTTTACATAGACTTATCACTTATCCTACATAACCTTATCACTTATCTAATCATAGGCTTATAATTTTAACTAAACTATCCATGAATGTAACTATCATGTGACTAAAAAAACTTTCATTTTCTTTCAAAAAAATTAATTACTTTTAATTTTAATCCAATTATAAAATTTTATATTAAAATGTCAAGACACACATAAAATAAAATATAAAATGATATCATTTTATCTTTCAAAAAATGAAAAATTCATCTTAAATTAAAAAAATTATTTGAAATTAAAATTTTCAATGAAAACCGGATGTTGGAGAAACTAATGTTCAAAATTATTTTCCGACAAATTTATTCATCGAAAATAATTTCTAATGGGTTAATGGTCTTATGAAATTTTAAAAAAATATATTTTTCAAAAGTTCATCAGAAAATCATTAGAAATTCGTCAAAATTAAAGAATAATATTTTAAAAAAAATTTCATCAAAAATAATTTTTTTAAATCCCATTAGAAAATAAAAGTTAATTTATTTTGAAAATTTCCGTCATAAATGAAAAAATTATTTTTATTATATTTTTATACCTAATAAAATGGTATTAAATTTAATAAAGATATTTAAATGCATAAATAGTTACATATATATAAAATAAACTGAATAATCCAAAAAATATATTATTTATATTAAATAATATATAAAATATATTATGCAAATTAAATACTATATATATATATATATATATATATCAATCTATGCTAAAATTGGAGGTGAAATCATCCTCCTAATCCTAAGCGGCATCTTACTGATGTTGACCCAAAGGTTGAAATGGGGGTGGGAAAGTGAGCTTACTAAGCAGGCCATCCACCAGTTGTCGGAGTATATGGCATCAACCACTGACTAGGTTGCACCTATGGTGACCCTCCTGCAGGATATGGTTGTGATGACAATGCTGCTGGTGGCTGCATAGGCTGCAGTGGCTGTTCGTAGCCATAGAGAGGTGACTATTAGTATCCATAAAAAGGAGGCGATTTTGGTGTCTGCATTTGTTGTTGTTGCTAAGTTTGCAACATCTGCTGTTGCTATGATGCAAGACCTGCACATGTTGTTGGAGGCCAGTGACAATGCATAACAGCTCCTTATAGTGAAAAGTTGGCGGGTAGCTGGAGTAAGCCCTAATGTATGGAGGCTTCAGACCCTAGTCCCTAGTCCGTAAATCCGACCTTTCTTCGTGTTGCCAATTGTGTTCACCTGCAACTCAATATTAGAGGGTTGGGCTATGTCACCAACACTCCTTATTCCCTTATGCTCTCCCTACTCCCAAGTCTGAGTGAAATCCTCCTTCCTCTTGTTGAAGTTCTCATGCAAATTGATATTTAAGAATGCCATGAAATTCATCCTCAACCCCATTAAGAAACTCTATTTTATATCCTCTACATCCCAAAATAATTCTATCATACACTTATGTTTCGAAATTTTTATACTCTATTTTTCTTTTTAAGTTTACATTGAAATAAGTTAAATCTTTAAGTAAGTCAAAATTTATATATAAATATTTTCTTCCATTTACTAAATATTTTCAACATGTATAAACCCTATAAAAATTTGTTGAACTTTCCTCCTAGTACTCAAAAAGAAAAAAATTGGTAGAATTTTTCTAATAATAACTATATTTTTCCACATTCAATCATGATAAGTCAAAATAATAGTTCAAGATCAACAACACTATCAACTATATCCTTTAACTAGTTGATCCTACTAAATCTTATTCAAAATATAATTCCTAAATCTAATTTTATATATTATTTTAGCAAAACAATTAATTACTTTAATAATTAACAAACTAATATTTAAACATATGTACTTACCTCTGTATCCAAAGAAGAAACATGCATAATATACTTCTACACAAGCTTAAAACCAAAATTATATACACCAAAATAATAAAAATCAATTACAATATGAAAAATTAAATAAATAAAAAATAATTGGTGAAGATATTAAACAAATCATTATGAATAATTTAATTGATTTAAAATTATAAATTTTTATCTTCAAAATGCAAGAACCACGTTAGAGAGGGAAAGAAAATCTCTGATGCGGTAGTGGACAAAAGGAAAAAAGGGAAAAAAAAAAAAGCTTATTTAAGTTTTTTTCGACGGAATTATAAAAAAATTTCCAACAGATTTTAATTTGGTCGGAAATAAATGGCCATTAGAATTTTGCCACTTCTTTTGTAGTGGATATACATGAGTACTATACACAAATAAAATAAGATATGCTCAAAGCGTATATCACAATATTTTTAAAATATCCGTGGCCAACAAGTTAAATGACATTAGTGGAGTTCAATAGAGATCAAAGGTGACCTTGGCCTCTAATAACTTTTAAAATCTAGTATTAGAATTATACAGTTATATGCAAAAATTTTGTAAAGAATGCATTCAGACCCCTCAAAATATTAAAGTTACTTTATATATTTATATATACTTTGTAGTTAATATATATCAAACCTACAATTTATAAAATGAAATAGTCCAATAAGTATAAAATAAACCAATTTCATAAGTAAATTACCTAATAGTATGAAAAGTAATTATAATCTTTGACTAACAAGAAGCCTAATTTGCTTAGAGAAAAAAACTACTAATAGAAAATAATTACTAATTAATAACAATTTGAATTTGTTTCAAATCCTAACAATCTCCATCTTAACATAAATTCCATCATCAAAGGTCTTCAAGCTTTAAATTAAATAATTTTACTAAATCTAGAGTCAATCTTCTTCATAGATGAAAATATTTTCAAAACTTCATCTTTAATAGTGCACAAGCACACTACATGTGCATCAAAATAGAATTTTACTAAATTTGCTTCATCTTTTTTATAAAGTTCTCTTAACAAAATTACCGAAATCGCACAAAACACAATTGTTGGTCAAACAAAATCTAGATTTGATATAAAACTTCAAAACCGGTTTGTACTAATACTTCTATAATCAAACTTAATGTAGTACTAAAATGAACTAGGACCGGGAGAACCAGAATCAGCATCAAGCAAAACTTGAATCCAAACCCAACAGATCCAAGTTCTAATACTACTTTTGGAAAATTTGATGCAGAAGCATGTTAATAAAATTCAAGATCAAAGAAGTAAAAAAAAAAATAATGAGATACAAATATTTAACATGATTCAACTTTTAACCTATTCACAAACAAAGATAGTAAACAAAATCCATTAAGTAATCAAAGAGAAAATATATTGTAAAATGATATATATTTATATCACTAATATGTTTTTTTCTTATAAATGTTTAAATATTACTTTATATAAAAATATGAAAAATTAGATTCATGGTGGTTATCACTTCATGATCTTGGACTCTTTGTGGACACCTTATGTTCTAAAAAGAGTGAAGACAAAAAAATTTGATAAATAATTTATTAATTTTACTTTAATAAGTCAAATAATTAAGTAAATAATTTTGACTTTAACTTTTATTATATCAAATAATAAAGTTAGGACAAACAATGAAGAATTGGAATATTTAGACCAAGTCATCTTTTTTAATCTAGTTGTGACTGTAATGTAGTTTTATATTTTAAGATAAATTGTCATTTATATTACATTAAATATACTTATAATATAAGTAATAATATTATAATATTATCAACAAAATATCAAGTTGTTGTAATTGATTTGAATTTAATGAGTCAAGTTGAGCCACTTGTGAGCTTAATGCAAGCCAAACTTAAGTTGAAAAAATTAGCTCAAATCAAACTTGAGACGAGCCATGAGTTAGAAAATTTAGAGTAAGCTGAGCCTAAGATCAAACCAACTCAACTCATTGTCAGTCCCACTTATCACACACAAAATTTATAAAAAGTTACAACTAAAGAAGTTTAAATTAATCAATTACAACATTGTCATAAAATTTACACACCTTTTCACAAAACTTACAAGATTTCTTTGTTAATATAGAGGCAAAAATTGTTAAACAATTTTTTAACTTGCCCTCAAAATTTTATGTGGATTTGCCGGTGAAGTTAAGTACTGTGTGACGAAGACTCTTGTATCCTTTTTCCCAAAGCCTGAGTCTAAAATTTTGTCTTTCGCTATTTGCTTTTGTTTCTAAGGGAGTGTTTATCAAACTTGAAAAATAAACTAATAAAATACAATAAAGCTAGCTTTTTCTATTCCAATATGTTGGGTAAACTTTCAAAAATTTAAAATTCAGTTTTTGTTTGATACAATTTTTTATTTGAAGTTCATTTTCAATTAATCCTTTTTATGTAATAAAACTTTTCCTTACTTTTCTTCATTCTCATTCTAATTTTTTTAAATTTGATTTTACTTAATATGTTTTTATTTAATTAAAATTTTTCCTTAATTTTTTCATTCTTGTTCATTTAAGGTCTTATTTGATTAAAATATCTTGTGATTTAGGGTTCGCGTTTGATGTTTATGGTTTAGGATTTTGATGTTTGGGGTGATTATATGTTAGAGTATTAGGGGTAGGTTTTAGAGTTTGGGATTTATTATTTTAGAGTAAATTTAATCTATGTAGTTTTGAGGTTTAGAATTTGGAATAAGATAGAATTTTGAAATTTGGTGATTTAAGTTTGGTATTTAAATTTATGATTTTGTGGGCTTCAAAGATTTGAAATTAGAGTTTTTAAAATAAATTTTAGGAATTAATTTTTTTTAATTTTTATTATTAATATCAATATTGTGTTGAGATGGCATTCACACTTCGTGCTTAATTTTTTGTGAATTTCTTGGGTTATATAGTATTTCCCTTGTAATTATGGCCAAGATAACAGTAATTACATCTTATTGATACCTATAATCCTAAATTAATATTGTTGAGTATGATATGTATTGTCAAGTAAAAGATAATATTTTAATATCACTTACAAGAACAAGAAAATTACACTCACTTAAAACTTACTTAACACATTTAGCTTTTGATGCTTCTAATACATTAAACTATAGATACAACAGGTTATATATAATACAATAAATGATGATTACATAAATCTCACCATACATTAATATGTCAAATCTAGATAAATAGACTTCCATATTCAAAGCACACACTCATATACAATGAACTTAATACTAAAAGACACATGAACTTAGATATATAAAAATTCTAAAATTAATATAATGGAATAAATGAAGAGATTTTGTGATGACTTCTAACACTCCCCCCATCACTAAATCTCTCCCGAGGAATAATGCCAAGTAGACCTCAAAATTCTTCAATTTCTTGCATTGTGTCCTTTAGTGAATATGTCAGCTACTTGATTCTCCGCACCTGTACCCACCTTGTGCATCTCTATTTCTCCTCGAAGTACTTTCTCATAGACAAAATGATGATGCACTTCCAAATGCATTGTTCAAGCATGGAAGATAAGATTCTTAGCTAGTTGAATTTCTAATTGATTATCACAATGTAACTGAACTACATAGTTAACAAGTTGATGAAAATCTTTTATCAACTACATACTCTCTTATGTTGCCTTTGTTGCTACTCTATATTCTACTTTGGTACTTGATAATGACACATTTAGCTATCACGTATTACACCATGAAATTGCTTTAGATCCAAGATAAAATACATAACCAATAGTATATTTTCTTGTGTCATGATCATTAGCATATACAGTTAGCTTCGCAATAGCGAACTAATTTGCAAACCATGTCACTTTTGCATAAGAGAGCAAAGTCAATTGTTCCCCTCACATATCTTAAGATATGCAAAACTACTTGTAGGTAGGGTGTTTTCAAATTCTACATAAATCAACTTACTATCCCAACTACATGAGCAATATCCAAACATGTTGGTGTTAGCTAGAACATGCTACCAACTATCTGATAATACATGGCTAGATCATTTAGATCTTTCCCTTCTATTGCACAAAACTTGACATTGGGATCCAATGGAGTTGAAATGAGCTTGTAATCTAATAACCCAAACTTTTCGAACAAATCTTTCTCATACTTTTGTTGACACAAAAATAGTCTGTTTTTAGTTCTATCAATCTCAAGTCCCAAAAAGAGTCTAAGTTCTCCAAGTTCTTTCATCTAGAAACAAACTACAAGTTTCTCTTTTATTCAACAGATTTCCTCATTGTCATCTCAGCCAAAAAGACAAAGCAAATCATAGCCTATGTCTTCATCATTGGCCATGGCCATATCCTCTTCATCTTTATATACATAACGCAAATTATAGGTTACACCTTATTGGACTATCCAACTCTTGCGAGCTTTTTTGGAGTCAACATCTCCTTTCATAGGTGATGTATTCTCCTCTTCTTCCTCTTTAAAGAAACAAGACAAATCCTAAATTATCTCTTTTTAGACCTTGCAATTCTAAGTTGATTTTTCAACCTCAATATCTCCTTTCATAGGTGATGCAATATCATATTCTTTGTCTTCAAAGAAATCAGGCAAATCAAGTGTTATTTCTTCTTGAATATACAATTCTAAGAATTTTTAAAATCAAGATCTCTTCTCAAAGGTGATGAGGTATCTCCTTCATCCTCATCAAAGAAAGAAAACAAAACATGGGTTATCCCTTTTTTCTTTTTCTTTTTTTTTGGACTTTACAATTTCAACTTACATTTTCAACAACTTCATCAAAGTTTGATGGTTCAATAATGCTTTCTTCTTCAACTAATGCCATAGTAGCATACTTGGGGTTAGGCTTTCTAAGTCTTGTTGGTCTTCTAACTTGTGGCTAAAAATTGACTCCATCTTCATCATGGGTATCCTCCACTGGTTAATTGAATGCACTAGTTTGCCATAGATTTCCTTCTTTTAAAGTGTCAACTTATTTGATGGTGTAGGCTCCTTAAGACATTTTTGTTTATGATTTTGCTCCCTCGACCTTTCATGTAACATGTCTTCAATTTCTTTTAAATTTGGCAATATCACATGTTGTGAGGACCCCCAAGATGATGCCTCATCAAACATTACATTTCTAGACACATGGTATTTACCTATTGTTGGGTCAAAACATCTCCATCAATTTCTCTTTTCATCGTATTCACTTGAGCACCCAAAGTCAACGATCCAATTTTCTTTTTAATCTATCACCTTTGTAATAGACATCATCAATGCTAATTCTTCTGTACAAGAATTAACTTCTTCTCCATCAAAGAAAGTTATCTCTATCACCGCGAATGATACTTCAACATAACATTTATCTTCACTATCATAGCCTTTCCCACGACTGCAAGATGTTACTATCTTTTCTTGAACATTTTTCTTTTTAGACCAAAAATCTCTCATGTAGTGTTCTTTCTTGTCACAGTTGTAATACTCATCACTATGCCGTTTGTTTGCTACTAGACACTTTTAGCGATGTTTTTACGGTGCTTCTTCTAATTGTGTGTTTCTTAGCCTTGATCTCGTCACCTTTGGTTGTTGGTTCTCCCTTTCATTCCTCTCCAACCTTTAAGCTTGCCTTTGTTGATACCACTAAAAAGTGATTCTTCTTTTTCTTTTAATGACACTCCAACTAGTTGTCACGCTTGTGATTCTTGAGATGTCAATAGGTTCTCTAATTTCTTCAAAGATGGTCAAGTTAGCCATCCTTGCACTACTACTATAAATCCTATGTACTTTGATCACAAACCATGAATGATTATCCTCCTCATATGAGCCTTCAAGACCTTTTAGTCGGGATCCATTTTTGCTATGTCATTGCAAATGGATCTAATTTTGAAAAAGAACCGACTCACAAAGTTGTCACCTTATGATGTGGACATCATTTCATTTTCCAACAATTGGAGTTAAGTATCATTCTTCTTAGAAAATCAAGAAGCTAGAGTATCCCAAACTTCCTTATGAATCTTCATAGCTTTAATGTGTTTCATCATTTTTTTTCTATAGTAGTCTTGATTGCAAACATGGCTTTCCCTACCTTGGTTTGCCATCTTCGAAGTGTTTATGCATTTCCTTGTTCTAATTCTGTAGTACCATTGCCATTCACAACTACCTAGAGATCTTATCCTTGTAAGTATAATTGCTATTCACGACCACCTAGAGATCTTATCCTTGCAAGTATGACTCCATGCATGTTAACCACATGCCATAATTATTGATGTTTATCTTCTCCATGCTCCTTGTATATTGTAATTCCACCATTGTAATTTTGACAAAAATTAATTACTTGATTTTATATCAAGTAAACTTATAGTCTCAGACTATACACGAGTAGAGTTTAGACAAGCACATCTCTTTAAAAAATTGGTCTCTAATTACCTAGCTTTGATGCTAGATTGTTAAGTATAATGCCAGATTGTTGAGTAAAAGAAAATATTTTAATATCACTCACCAGAGGAAGAAAATCACACTCACTAACAACTTACTTAACACATTTAGCTTCTAATGCTTCTAATGCTTTTGATACATCAAAATCTAGATACAATAGGGTATACATAATCACCTAAATGAATCTTTCCAATTGTTACATGAATCTCTCAAATTTACATGAAATTTCACATTCAAAGTATACACTTATATATAATGAACTTGATACTAAAAGACACATGAACTTAGACATATAGAAATATTAAAATTAACAAAATACAATAAATGGAGAGATTTTGTGATGAATTCTAACAAATATGGCACCAATGAGACTCATGCTCATTATCTACAATGTGCCTCATATGTATTAAAATCAATATTTTAAAAATTGAACAATATCGTAAGCCAAAAAAGACACAAAGTCATCATTCAATTAGTTTAATTAGTTAAAAAATAGTTAAACTGATGAAATTAGTCAGTTTATTTTAACCAAATTATGAATGGTTCACGATTTAATCAGTTCAACTAGTTAGGTTAGTACATTTTTTAAAACACTGATCGTAACCATATCTATACATTATCAAAAAATGAAAGGATTCTTATTTTATTATTGATACATTATGATTAATTTTAGCTAATATAAAATTTTGATTTTTTCTTCCAATTTAATAAGTTTAAAATACTTATAAGTTTGCCAACTAGTAATGTTTCCTAATTTTAAACAGTATATATAATATACAAAATTTTGCAAAACATTTGTAGTCATGGCTACCCAAGTCTCTACTAGTCAGTTTACATTAAAGATCAAATCATGAAGAATGGTTTGAGCAATATATGTCTTCAACCAGATTTGTTCAAAAAAGACAAGACACATTCAACGAATGGAGGGGTTGTGCAATTGTGCTCGTACTGTGCAAATATCCAAGAAATTCATAGGATGTTAAAAGACATAATTTGCACCAAGTATTTAAAAGGATGTCATATATCAATGAAAATTTATGTTTTGTTCATGCTTGCTTGCTCTCATTTTGATACTAAAACTTAGATATATAGCTTAATAGGCAAACTATTATATACTATCTTGTTTATTGATTGAAAAGTTAGTAAAAATTATTATTTGGTTTATTTTTTTACTACTTTAATGTTATGACTCAAGAGAATATCAAATCATTTATTCATTTTAGAATACACCACATCATTTTAATTGGTATCTCAATTAACACAAATATTTCAATAACTTCTTGCTCTTCCAGGCAAAATGAAGCTTCCCGATGCCCACTCAGGTGTATTTTGCATGATATACCTTCAAATGATCCTTCTTTTCTCTTCAAACTTGCTATGGCTTCTACAAGTGCCTATTGCTACTGCTTTGACCAATGAAACGGATAGACCCTCTTTCCTCAAATTTAAAGAATCAATTTCTCGTGATCCAAATGGAGTGCTAAGCATGTGGAATGACTCAATTCACTTCTACAATTGGGTTAGGGTAATGTGTAGTAGTTGACATCAGAGAGTTATAGCCTGAGAACTCCAAGGCTATGAGTTGGTTGGATTGATATCACCTCACATTGGCAATCTCTCCTTTCTTAGATCTATAAATCTCTAGAATAATAGTTTTTCTGGGCAAATTCCTAAGGAAGTTGGACATCTATTTCATCTTCAGGATCTTGTGCTTGCTAATAACACATTCAATGGAAGCATTTCAACCAACCTGGCTAATTATTCTAGACTTAAAACCATTGGCCTTCACCAAAATGAGATCACTGGGAGCATCCCAATAGAGTTTGGCTTTTTTGAGAACCTTGAAGAACTTCTTGTGGGAAAAAACAATCTGATTAGAGGTTTGCCACCTCTCTTAGGTAACATTTCATCACTTGAAATATTAGATGCATCTTTGAATAATTTGGAGGGAAATATTCCAGCTGACATAAGTCGTTTGAAAAAATTATATCTTTTTTTTTGTTGGCGTCAATAAATTGTTTGGTATTATTCCTTCCTCTCTTTTTAATATCTCTTCCCTTGGTATCTTCTGTGTAACAGGGAACAAACTAAATGGCACTTTACCATACCACATAGGCTTGACCCTCCCTAATCTTTTCATAATTTTGTGTGCTAGAAATGAGCTTTCAGGAACAATTCCAATTACACACTCTAATATTTCTGGCCTTCATCAGATATCATTATGTTCCAATGATTTTTGCGGGCAAGTGCCAAACAGCCTCGAAAATCTACAAGAGCTTGTGCAGCTTTCTTTATGTGGAAATAACTTGGGAAGTAGCTCAAACAAAGACTTGGATTGCTTAAACTATTTAAAAAATTGCAGCAAACTAAAAAGAATTGATTTCAGTTTGAACAATTTTGGAGGTGTTTTACCTCAAAACGTTGGCAATCTTTTAATCTAACTCAAGATGCTGTCTTTCTAGGGAAATAAAATAAGTGGTCACATTCCAACAGAAATTGGAAACTTGATCAACTTGTTGTTCTTATATGCGAGTAAAAATCTTTTAATAAGCATCATTCCTGCTTGTTTTGGAAATTTGCAGAAGATTCAAGTAATACATCTAAGTAACAACAAATTGTCTAGGCGAATTCCATTCTTCCAAGGTAATCTCACATGGCTGAATGACCTTGATATACACAATAATAAATTAGAAGGTACCATTCCCTCAAGTATAGGTAATTGTTGAAAATTGCAATATTTGGACATGTCACAAAATAACCTTAACGTATCCATTCCATTGCAAGTTATTAGCATCTCTTCCTTATCAAAATTGCTCAATTTGTCACATAACTCATTAAGTAGTAGGCTATCAAAGGAAGTAGGCAAGCTGATAAATATTAACTTACTTGATCTTCCTGAAAATAATTGAAGCAGTGAAATTCCCAAAACAATTAGAGATTGTCTAATCCTTGAATACCTTTACATGCAAGGGAATTCCTTTCAAGGTGATATACCTACAACTCTTTCTTCATTGAAGGGTATCTGTGTTATAGATCCTTTGCGAAACAATTTTTTAGGGGAAATTCCAAAAGATCTTCAAGAGCTTTCTTTTATTGAATATAGGAACTTATCAACAATCTAGAGGGTGAGGTACCCAGAGGAGGATTATTTTCAAGTGAAAGCATCATATCCGTTATTGGAAACAATTTACTTTGCAGTGGCGCCCCAAAACTAAAGCTACCTCAATGCCCATTGAAAAAGGCAAAGGGAAATATAATTCGTACTCTAAAAATAGTCTTCATTGTAATTTCTATGGCCTTGTTTTTCTTTCTATTGGCAACTTTTTCTACAGCTTACTTTATGAAAAAATCAAAGAAATCTTCATCTTTTGTTTTCTTAACATTATGTAAGCATCTAGAGAGGGTTTCATACGCGAATCTCCATCAAGTCATGAGTAGATTCTCTCCTAATAACTTGATCAGACTTGGTACTTTTGGTTCTGTAGATAAAGGGATTTTCGGTCCAGAGGAAAAAGCCATAGCAATAAAGGTTTTCAATCTCCATAGGAAAGGAGCAACAAAAAGTTTTATATCTGAATGTAATGCCTTAAAAAGCATTCAGCATTAGAACCTTGTCAAGATCATAACATGTTGCTCTAGCACTGATCATAAAGGTAATGATTTCAAAGCTTTAGTCTTTGAATTCATGGTAAATGGTAGCTTGGAGAATTGGCTACACCAAGAAAAAGAAGTCAATGAATCATTAAATCTTCTTCAAAGATTAAATATTGCAATAGATATGGCTTCTACTATACATTACCTTCACAATGAATGTGAACAATCAATTGTACAATGTGATTTGAAGCCTGGCAACATTCTCCTTGATACTGATATGATAGCTCATGTAAGTGATTTTGGTTTAGCAAGGCTTCTCTCTGCCACCCATCAGGTTCCTCAAAATCAAACCAGCACAATTGGATTTAAAGGCACTCTAGGATATGCTGCTCTTGGCAAAGTTTTGTCCCACTTTAAATCACAATTATTCTACTTCAATTTGCATCTTGTTGTGAGAATTTCCTCCTTTTTGCATCATTAGGCTTGATTTGGATTTGCTTTCTCTAGGAGACTTCTACTTGTCATAAGCATAAGAGTATCTATTAAATTTCCAAAAGCTACTTTTATAATGGACTACTATCATCTGTTCCCTGTTCAATGTGTATAATAACTACTTATGGTTTTAAAGACAAAATTAGAAGCACTTGTTGAGAAACACTCGGTAAACAATACTAATTCTCAACAAAATGCATTTCATTGGTTCTTTTGACGTAGAAAAAGTGATGCAATCACAATTTAGTTTAACTAAGAAGACTCCTCACATGTACACACATCTTACAATATGAGTCATTATATTTAAAATACAAGAAATAGGTTTGAGCCAAAGTTGTGCCGCACATGCACATATGAGTATTGTGAAACTTGCTCTCGTGTAAGAACATTAATGATGTAGTAATAAGGACAAAGAGTGTTCCTTTAGGGAAAAGAAAATTAATGAGGTTGTGAACTATGCATGAAATGCAAAGTACGGAATGGGAAGAGAGCCATCAAAGGAGGGAGACATATATAGCTTTGGCATTCTTCTTCTGGAGATGTTCACTGGAAAATGTCCCACACATGAAATG
>JANHAO010013239.1:0-15940 GCA_026873985.1 Saraca asoca
AAATTAAATTAAGAATTTTTTAAAAATAATAGCAGCGGTTACATAACCTCCGTTAAATTAAATCGAAAATCTCTAAAAATCATAGTGGCGGTTCCATAACCCCCACTAATTTATAAGTAAATCTTTAAAAATAATAGCGGCGGTTTATTTAATCCCCGCTAATTCACTTTTAAAATTTTTGGATAAACATAGCGGCGGTTAACTTTAAACCGCCGCTAAATACTTAATGTATGAAAATTCCAGCGGTTGCACATAACCGCCATTAATGTTAACTTGGCGGCATATTTTCTGGCGGTTCTTATAATCGCCGCTATTGTACTTGACAGTGGTTCAAACCGCCGCTATTGTCAGTGCGTAACCGCCGCTATTTTAAGCCTTTTTTTGTAGTGTCATTATCATAATCTTTTAGTAACCTGTGAACACTAAATTTTGTTTGGGTTTATTTAAAAATATCTAAAAAAATACAAAAATGAAGAAAATATCAAACTTATAAAAATATGCAGTTTATGTTCTTTTTTAGTTTTTAGTATTATGAAAAAAAAATGAGTCATCTTATTTTTTATCACTTGTTATTTATTTTCATATTAAAAATATAAAAAATTTTGATTTCATTTGATATTTATTATTGAATTATGTTTGAATTTATTACCCAATTATCATTCTTTTTACATTTTTTTAATTTTATTTATCTCTTCCTTTTTATCATTTTCTTGTATTTTCAATTTTATTATTATCCTCATTGTTTCGTATATATCAATACAAAAGAGAGTTTTATCTAAAATTTTATTTATGTAAGAGAAAATTTTCATTAAGATTTATATTTTTTTCTTTTTATCTGTTAATTGTCCTTAATATTTTGCATTGTTAGGTTGTATTTAAATACATCTAAAAAATATATAAAAAAATATTGGTTTTGTTTTTTAAAAAGGAAGTAGATTACAATTACAATTTTTAGTTTTGTTTTTATTTTATCTATTTATCACTTAATTTTATCTTTTAGTTATCTTTTATTTAAAAAAGTTTGAGTAAGACACAAATACAATAGGTTTAGGATAATTGATACTATGAGACTTTTCTCCAATTTTAAATAGATATTAGGTCAAAGGTAAAATGACATTGAAAAATTATAAAAAAGAGATACCAAGAAATCATAGCGAGAAGATATTGATAAATTCATAGAAAAGAAAGAGAATTATATGAACCAAAGAAAAGGAAAGTGTTGACGTACAAATCTAGTTAACTAAAGTCCATTGCCTAAACTGCAAATTGAGAATGGAAGATAACAAGAAAGATAGAAAGAGAGAGAGAGCAAGAACCAAAAGACACCAAAAAGTTTTTAACGTAATTTGGTTTAAATTAATGCCTACATCTATGACAATTCATTTCTCTGTATATTTTGGCTTAGTAACAGTATATGTTTGTTCTCTCTCTTGTGCAATGATTTCAACCCTTATTTTTAATGGCTGGGGGCATTACAATTTGAATGTAACGGAAAAGAATCATGAACTAATTACACTTTTGTAGTAGACAATATTTAATTTGGAAACAAATTTTCATAATTAATTTCCAATTGTTGTCCTGAACGACTTGATAGCTAGGAAGGCATGCTTTGAGCTACAGGCCAAACCTTGTCCTCAATGGCCTAAAGTTACATGTTAGGTTGCTTTCACCCTTGTTGACCAGCAATTTGAGTTCACATTTGACGACTTGATGACTTACTCCAATGACCTCAATCCTAGATGAGTTGGGCCCTTATCAGTTAGCTTGTCTATTAGGTTTTTACTAGATCATTTGTATGGCTCCAAAAATACTCACAACATTAGCCTCTAACTCTCAGTGCGATCTACAGACTGGAAGCTGTAGTTTGCTAGTAAAAGCTAGTGATTACAATCTGCCATATCGTCATTTTGACTTCTGTCCTATCACTTCATCTGTGCCATCATTACTGTTACTTAATGTGCACATTCTTCCATAATTGTTAGAGTAATGATGATTAAGCCTTGTTATTCACTAGACTGATAGATCAAGGGTAGTTGATTAGTCTATAAATCTAACGGTGAGGCTGTGCAAGCTAAGAGAAAACCCTTTTTTCACTCTTCTTTGTCAATTTTGAAATCCAACACTCTACTTCTTAATTTTCTCTCAAACTTACAAACACTTGCCACCATTTTTTGCCTTTTGCTTCACCAAATTTGTAATAAAATACTTTGGATTTGGGTTGCCAGAGACCGATCTTGCACATCATTCCCTTCTCAAAACTCCTCTTGTCCATTAATACAGTAAGTTTTCTTAGCACACCCTTGACTTTAAACTTCTTTTTTTCACAAATATCTTGCTCTGTGAGTTTTTGATGTCTTGATGCTTGGAAAGTTTGGTAGTGCATGCCTGTTAGTTGCTAAGAAATTTTACATGTTGGTTGATTCTGTTGAATGCTCATTTGCACACCTTTTGTTGTTTGTGGAAGCTGGCATGCAATCTGTTTAATAAAATGCTTGTAGGTTTTAGGGTTATAGATTGTCGAATTTAGCTTTCTACCTATTTCCCAGGTTTTAGCATCCTGATGGGCTCATTGGTCAAGCCCCCTATATTTTAGTGGTCTAGGTCTTAGGTGTGGTGATATGAGGCATGTATGACCTATTGCATAGGAAATTCTCTGTTAGCAGATAGAAGCTTTAACTTTTAGGTATGGTCTACTTGTAGTGACCTAACTATTCCCTCTTCTGTGTAGATGTCTGTAGTTCATAAGCATTGTGGTCACCAAGTAGGCAGTGCTGATGTTCCTGATTTTCCAAATCAGAGTGAAAAGCAGGTGCATGTCACTGAAGAAACGGCTTCTAGAAGTGTTAAGGTCGCTGAAGAGTTCACAGCTCGTCTTGACCCCATTGAGGGTCAATAGGCTGCTGGGAGACAAAGGCCTCTTGCTTATGTGGTGTTTATTCACCATGCTTCAACTATTAAGCTTGACGAGCTTGGAGGAATAGCTCTGACGTACCGCTTCCCTAAGGGATGTTGCATCATGGCGCCCTCACCTAATGACCACGTAACTTGTCCTCCTCCAAGGTTTGTCACCATTAGCACCCACCACTTTGATGCTAGGCTTAGGTTCCTAGTTCACCCTTGCATTATTAACTTGTTAAATAAATTAAAACTTTACCCCTTCCAGCTTACACCTAACTCCTTCTCCTAACTCACCTCCCTTATTCTTCTTTATCTGAGGAATAACCTCCCACCTCCTTCTGTAAAGGTTCTCTATTACCTTTACTGTATCAAAGGTACAAGTAGTGGTAAGTCGGGTCCACGAGATGTGATATACTACCTTACAGCTCGCTAGATTGACCACAAGAAAATCTTGCCCCAAGGTGATGCAAAGAGCGAGTCCAATATGGGGAACTATTAAACCCATTGGTTTTACATTTCTTGCCCATCTCTTCTTCATCTTTGCAACTTTGTGTTTGTCTTCACTCTTGGTAAGTGAACTGAAGACATACGAGCTTGCATGAGAACATATATTTATTTTATTTTTAGCTTGACATTCTATTTCATTTCATAGAAGGAGCTAGTAAGGACAATCCAATATTAGGGGAAGACGAAGTTAAAATGCTTGATCAATTTGCTACTGTGGGCGGCCTCAAGGAACCTCAAATTTGACAAAGACCTCTTGTGCTCTTACAAGCTTACTCTGACTTTAAACGTCGAGCTCCTTGAAAGCACCAAAGACATTGAAGCTCACGGAATTAAGGTGGTTGGCCCAATAAACTTTTGGGAGTATGCAAATATGGTGAGGCTCAACCTTCTCATGCCATTAACCCTTTTTTTTTGCTTAGTCTGCTGACTCTGCTGCTGCCACAACCATATCAGCTTCTGTTGTTGCTACAGCCCCTACTACTGCAAGTCAATTTTCTTCCTTGGTAGTAGCAGTAGGGACCTCGCAGGCGCTAGGTCCCACTTCGTAACCTGAGGTGGTCGAGGTCCCAGACAAGCCGATGAAGGTGAAAGCAAAGTCACCATCCAAGCCCCCTACCAAAAAGTTAAAAATAGACAAGGGGAAAGATATGGGGGTCACAACCGAACAAGTGGCACTTGAGGTCATGCCCCAAGAGCGATCAGATGGCCTTGGCCCTAAGGCAGGGGATTATTATGACTTCCTCCAAAAGGACGTGGACTTAATCCTAGGGACCCACACCAAGCCATTAGAGTCAAAGAAGATGCCTAGTGAGGGCTTGATGGGCTACATAACTCGTCACAGTCTACTAGTAAGTTCAGTTCTTTCATCTCGATTCTTTTGCTTCTTTACAAGGTAACTTAATTGTTTGGTTTCTCAGAATACACTAGGTGTGATAAAGCTAAGGCACGAGCTCTTATCTTGGCAGAAAGATAAGAAAAAGCTCGAGAGCGACCTGGCTACCATGACAATTGAGGCATTGGGGTTGAGAAGCAGAACACAACTACTCAAGACCCAGTTAAGAAATGCCAAGTTGGCTAAGAAGGAAATCGAGAAGGCCCTATCTTGCAAGGAGGCAAACCATGAAGTTGTCACATCCATTCTTACTTTGAATCTCAATAAGGTCATCAATAAGCTATTGTGAGTGAAGGACGAGTTGGACACGGCAGTGCGATGAGCTGAGGCTATGGAGAAGGAGAAGGTGGTGGCCAGAAAGGAAGTCACCTAGGCAAGAGCAGAGACCAATTAAGTTAAGGCGGAGACTGCTGCACTGGTCACAAAAGTGGATGAAGATGCAGTGTTTAGAACCACCGTTAGCTTCCTGTACACCTTGTGGAAGGAGTAGCCAAAGATGAACTTCTCTTTTTTTAGTGGGGATGTTCACAAGGTTATTAAGGGCTTTGAGAAAGCCATGAAGGTAGCTCCTCCCGCTAAAGGTATGGAGGCCGTAAGTGGAGTTACTCTTGCTCAGGGTGGAGTTGTTGATAACCAAATGATGGATGACCTATTCACCCCATCTGTCGATCCTCTAGCCTACTAAAGTTAAACTCTTACAAACCAGCCTTCCTCTTAGGTCATGACTACTACAATCTAAACAAGCTTCTCTTGTAATTTTGAATTTCATTTTTTGAATTTTCATATGTACATTCACCTCGTTGAATGAGGTTTTTAATGAATTACTTCTTTTATAATTTTCTTGCTTTATTCTTCTAAGTTTCAATAGTAGTCAACTTCACCAAGTTAATGCCAAGTTAAATGCTTAGTAGATCATAGACGATAACTCAAATGTTGACATGAATGTGCTTCAGCTCACAAACCATGGCTTAATAAATATTAGTCAAGTTGACTGCCCGGTAAGTCACAAACAATAAAACATAGGTTAACATGAATGAACCTCAGCTAGGAAACCATGACTTAATAAATATTAGTCAAGTTGAATGCCCTGTAGGTCATAAACGATAACACATAAGTTAACATGAATGGACCTTAGCTAGCAAACCATGATTTTATAAATATTGGTCAAGTTGAATGCCTAGTAGGTCATAAATGATAACACTTAGGTTAAGATGTATAGACCTCAGCTAGAAAACCATGACTTTGTTTGGGTTAGAACCAAGATGAATGCTCAATAAGCCACAAATGATGACTTTCAGGTCAACATGAAGGGGCCCTGGCAAGCAAATCATGACTTTTTTAACCCTGAGAATAGCTTACTTCCTGTATAATACTTTATTGAAAATTTATTCAAAAATTAGTAAATATAGACATAAAAATTTGAAGACAAATTTGGGTGCTTTTATTAATATCTAAATAACATTATAGGATTAGAAGAGCTAGGGTTGTCGTTGTACTGGTTGCTGGGGCTACCGAGGTCGTTGTCCTACAGGTCACACCACATAGTTTCTCAAACGAGCTCTCTTGATCAAATCCTTAATCACATCTTTGAGCACCTAGCAATCCGAAATATCATGCCTAACTTCATTATAGTAGGCACAAAACTTGTCTCTTTTTCTAAACCTATTGGGAGTCCTCACGGGATTGGGCTTCCCGAAGTCCTCCATATTCTTCTCCGTTGCAAATATTTTATCCTGAGTGTCTGATAGGACACTGTAACTATCATAGTGACCTTAATGCTGAGGTCGCTAATTCTTGGCCTTCTTTGCGCCTGATTAATTGAGCCATCCTTCTAACTTTCCTTGCCATTCTCACCATTGCTCATCTTTTTTATTCTAATTGGAACTGCTCATCTCATCCTTCTAATTGGACTTCTTAGGGCCAAAGGTCTCCTCCCACCTGATCTCTTTGGTAGATCGCTCATAAAACTCGCCCAAGTCCCTTACTAGAAATGTGTATATGTTCTCATATAACTTTCTATCCTTGTGGAGTCCTATTGAGATCGTTGTCAAGATACTCTCATCTAAGGGATTCTCCATATTATTGACCTCACAACTAAAACTGGTGATGTAGTCTTTCAGTGACTCATTCTGTCGCTGAAAGATCATTGTAAGGTGGCAGGATGATGCCTTCTTAGTGCCCTGTACTGATTGATGAATCTCCTCTATCACTGGTCCTAACTATCAATGCTACGAGTTAGGAGACTCCTAAGCCATGTTTGAGGTATATCTCCAAGAATGACTGGGAAGACGTGGCACTTGACTAAAGAATTAGTCATCTGAAGATCTATCTGTACATTGAATGTATCAAGGTGGTCATATAAGTAACTATCCCCATGGTATTAAGAGATAGTGGGAATCTTGTATGTGTGAGGTAGAGGCTCTATCTTGATCTTCCAGGTGAATGATGTCCTTTTCTCATAATAATCTCGATGGTCCTGAGCCAGAGAGCATTCTTCTAACTACTATACCCTTTAAAGTAACTCTTCTACCATCAACTCTGGTGCCTTATATTGTCAATTGGGAGATCATCAACTCTTTACACTTCCATGATCATAGGAGTGGCAATCAAGGGTTCCATGCCTTCTTTTGTGCCTGTGATCTGGTGAGTATCGATATGGAATATGTCCTTAACTAGCCTTGTTCGAGCCTCCAACTCGACATGAACCCCCACATTGCTGATTAATTCCATCATCATCCTCACGGCTTGCTATGACTTGACTGTGCTCGTAACTGACCTCCACGCGCTTATCCTCATCTGGGCTCACCCGGACCCTACCCTTGAGCCCATGGAGTGAGGTGCGATATCATCCTCATGATTCGGCAGACCTCCAATTTGGGCCGTAAGTTGGAAGAGCAAACTAAATCAGCTTCCTAAGTTACTTCTCTGATTGGCCTCTCTTTTAGAGCTAGCACTTCTTCTAATGGCTACTAGAGTACTTCTCCGGGCACAACGAACTTAACCTGCCTTTGCGTGCCCTGAGCTTGTGCCTGAGTCAATGCTCTAACCGCGTTAGTCAATTCTCTCACTGTGTTCTCAAGTGCTTCCTGACGTTGATGCCACACTTACATTCTATCAATCCCGGGAACAATAACAGCAAGCTGGCGATGGGCCAATGGGGGGGCACGTTAGTGGTAGCACCTGTAGTGGGGGCAGTGGAAGTGCCCACCACAGGAAGAACTTGGCCTCCAACTGGTAATACATCTCAGTGCTGTTCCATGTGACCCTCAAGTTGGTCAACTGCAGCGTCTGAAATCTTGGTGATTCTTCCTCTAGCCTTCACGATAGAATGGAAAATTAACAAAAATGTAGTTTAGGGCCCTGCTTCTAGTGTTAAAATGTTGACATATAAATCTAGTCAACTAAAGTCCATTACCTAAACTGCAAATTGAGAATGGAAGATAACAAGAAAGAGAAAGAGAGGAAGAACCAAAAGACACCAGAAAGTTTTTAACGTGGTTCGGCTTAGATTAATGCCTACATCCATGATTGTTCATTTCTCTATATATTTTGGCCGAGTAACAGTATACGTTGGTTGTCTCTTTTGTACAATGATTTTAACTCTTATTTTTAGTGGCTAGGGTATTATCATTTGAATGTAATGGAAAAAAAATCATGAATTGATTACACTTTTGTAACAGATAATATTTAATTTGGAAATAGATTCCCATAATTAATTTTTAATTGTCATCCTCAACAACCTAATGGCTAGGAAGGCATGCTTCGAGCTACAAGTTAGACCTCGTGCTCAATGAGTTGAAGGTACACATTAGGTTGCTTTGACTCTTGTTGACCAGCGATCTGAGTTCACATTTGGCGACCTGATGACTGGCTCCGATGACCTCAATTCTGCATGAGCTGGGCCTTTATCAGCTGACTCGTCTATTGAGCTTTTACCAACCTATTTATATAGTTCTAAAAATACTCACAACAAAAAGAAAGAAGAGGAAGAGAATAAAAATCCATGATTTATTGCTTTGTGGTTTTTGCTCATGGTTTTGTCTATTTACTGTTATGAGTAAATAGAACAAGTTGGAATGGACTATTTATATGCTATTGACAAAATGATGTAAATCTACATCCATAAGTGGCACTAGGATTGCCATTCAGACTTCATAAGAGTGAGTTGACAAAAATGTACACGCTAGATGTGTTGTAGGTAACCTAAAAAAGGGGGTGCTTTTAGATGGATTTGATACTGTCATTTTGAGCCTCAAACAAATAACAAATTGCAAGAGTCAGGTGGGCTACCTACAGTGGACTATGAGGCCACACTATTTTCAGCCCAGATTGTAACTATTTTCAGGCCGAATAACCAACTTCAAGCACAGGCAGGATGTGCATGAAGAATAATGCAACTATCTTTTGTTTTTTTTAATAAACAAAACAAAATCCAACAAAAAATAATATAATAAGAGAGGAAGATGTATATTAGTCAAATTAATATTAAAAGTTTAAAATGTAATCAATAATAATGGAATCTAACAAATTATATAAATAATTTGATGTAACAAATTAAACATGAAAATTGTAATTTTAATGTGATAAATTTAAATATAAAATATTACCAATGTAATATAAAATATATGCAATTAAACAAGTGAAATGAGTAAGATATTTAAACATTAGAGTCAAAGTTACATATATAAAATGACATTGTGCATGTTGTGCATCATTTTCAAATTATTTTGTTCGAGTTGGTATCAAGTATAATAATAAAATCTGTATGAATTTAGTTTTGTTCAAATAGTTATGCTATATAAAAGTGGGTGGAGTTATCTATTTCTACCACCACATTTGCTAATGACATACTTTATTTAATATAAAATTTTTATATAGATTAAATATCCTTTAATTGAATAAGATAAAAATTAATACTAATGATTAATAATTTTTATTTTTCTATAAAAAAATATGCCTAAAATTTATTGTTAAATCAAATATGCCTTATATTTTTGTTGTGAGAATTTCATGTTTTGTTATAATTTTTCTAGTCAACTTGATTTATAATTCATATGTATTAAACTAGCTTATATATACATATATTTGATTAATTTTATTTGATAATTATTTATAATATAAATTTAGATTATAAATTATAATATATTCAAATATAAATAAATCATCATCAAATTTTTACCTATTAAATAACTATATAATTGATAAAGTTAAATTTATGTTAATTATAAGAGAATATTATATTTCTTTTATTTTAATAAAGTTGTTATATTAATATTTTAAATTAATTAAATTTATCATTTGAATTTTTTTCATCTTTTCGAAAAATATTTTCTTAATATATTAAGACTCAAATGAAATTATTTATAAATTATTTTTCTTAAAATTTTAAATTAACTACTTCATATCAGAAAATTTAATTATTTAATTAATAACAGTTTATACATTGTCATGATTAATATCTTATCTTTAAGAAAATATGTATTTTAGAAATTTTTTATGAAATTTTAGAAATATTTTAAATTAAAAATGTGAAAAGTAATTGATAAAAATTTTAAAAAGAAAATTATGAAATATCAAATTTAGTATTTGATATTTAAAAAAATGTAAAACTTTAAAGAGCAAGTATTTTTTATATAGATATTATTTACTAAATCAAAATTAAATATTACTAATCATATATAGATAAATATTTTATAAATAAAAAATAAAAAAAATAAAAAAATAAAAGTTTTTACTCTCTGGTGAGTGAAAGATACTTACGGTATAATAAGATTTAAAGATTTAAATAAGAATGAGTATTACAGTATTAATATTATGAAGATTTGAACAAAAAAAATTAGTATATCTTTTTATTTATGTTTTAAATTTTCTTTTATAATTATGCTTTTTATGATGTGGTATATTTATATTAACTGATTATGTAAAATATTCTCAGTTAACTGAGGATCTAATTTAAACTAAACCTTTAATATTTAATTATTATATATATGTAATATTTTAATACAAACATATTTATTGATTGTACTATTATTTGTATTTAACATTTAATACTTAAAATTCAGCACGTAATATTTAAAATTTAATCATTACAGTAATATTGTTAATACATGTGAAACCCAAATGACAACAGTGGTCTATTTTCTTCATAATCCTATTTGATTTTTCTCTTTCTTCGCTCTCATTGATTGCTTTTGCGATTCCTTTAAAGATTGCTCGTTTAGGGTTAGATTATCTAAACCAAACCAGGTCATGTCTATGGCCCTTTCTTGTCCTGTTTCACCGGAGTGAACATGGATTCAGTGATAAAGAACTCAGCAACAAAAGTCATACTTAAGAATTAATAAACTACTTTAAAGGTAACAATCAATAGCGATAATAATCGCTCAAATGTGCAATAAAACTACAACCACAATCTTTATAACAAACTTAATGCATTAATCTAGCAAATTTTAAATCTTCGTTTTCACAACATTTTTATAGATTTTCTCCTCCTTTTTGTTTGAGTTCGATAAATCTTTTACGTTTGATTTGAATTACATTTTACAGTCAAAATAAAAAAAAAAGAAGTTTTGGAATAAATTCATAATTTTTGAAAATTAATCGTTAATGATAATATAAGTTATTTGAACAAATTTTAACCTTTGATTTAATAGTGTAGATCTATACTATTTTTTTAATGGTGCATAGTAGACAATCATGTAAGATTAATGGGAGGTGTTCTATGTTTAAGAGATTGATATTCTAATGACCTTTGTGATTGACTTGCATATAGTTCGTATTCATCTTCTCTATACTTTATATGTTTGTCATATTTATTCCCTTCAATTTGGATACATGCTTTATTTTTATTATTTCTTGAAATCATGATACTTATTACATGTTCCATAGTCCACGGTTTAGTAGTTTATTACGTGTTTAATAGTTGATTTTGCCACTTGCATGCTTATATGCTTTGTTTTTGCACGAGTTATCATTGATGTTTTTTCACGTGGACGGAAACCTTTAGGCTATTGCTTTTTACATGCTGTTTATTTTATTTTATTTTTTTTTAATCATGATTCATTATATAAGATTATAATTTTTGATTGGTTGCCTGAGATGACTGCTTTTTTTTTTTTTCAATTTTTTTTCCTTTATGTGGTCTCTGTGCTTTAGTATATGTCAACCTTAATTTTCATGTTCTAATTTAAATGTCGACTGATGATAAAAAATTTTAAAATTCTTAAAGTATTTTATTTAGTTTTTTTTACTTTATCTTCTTTGTTAATTCAATTCATACATGTTTTTGAAAGTAGAGGATTTGTAATTCAAATCTTGTTTATTGTAATTTTGCAATTAATATTATTATTATGTATTGTAAAAATAGTTGTTACACTAACCAATTCAGATTTTTTGGTTGAGAATAAAACGGTAGATTGTTCAATCATCATATGTGATAATCATATCTATTATCTTTAAACTTAAAAGTAACGCCTCTAAAAGATATTGATTTCTAACTCTTTTGTGTAAGAATAATAAAATGTGTTAGGACAACATATATTTATTTTACTTTTTTTTTTTGAATAAAATTTATATTATTTAAAATTTAGAATAATTTATTATTTATTTTAAATTTTAATTTTTATCTTATTTGTAATGATAAAAATAAAAAGTATATATACACCATTTTATCTATCTATTTTTTAAAAATTTTATTTTTTTCAATTTTCAAGTTTCTTTTTTCTCTTGTTTTACTTATAATAAAAATAAAAAATATTAAAAATAAAATATTTAATATTCATTTGCTTTTATATTACATTTCAAAATTATTTCCTCAAAGCCCTTTACTCCATTGTTGATCTGAGGTTTGTTGGTACTCTATTAATCCCTTTCGAGTAAAAAATGGGAATATCACTTGACACTTCTAATCCTTGAAAGTGATGTTTCTTGCATGTTACTGTTAAGCTTTGTGAAAAGAATAAATGTATGATAAAGGCAGAATAATATAACAAGATTGGCAATTTTTTAATCTTAGGTGTTGCTTATTTGCATGGTTACTTGTCTCGTTGGATTTTTTTTAATTGTGCTTTTGTCTTCTTGTACGGTGGAGGTGGGACAGCCATGTTTAGGTTTGTTTATCTATTGCATATGTGCACATCGTTTTAGTATTTTAGAAATTAATTTTCTTATTATCTAATCTTTTATAGCATATATGCTAAAGCAAAAGGAAGTGTGGCCATGTTTTAGTATTTTAGAAACTAAGTATTTGTTTGATTATTATTTTTAAAACCAGTTTTCTATTTTTGAAAATACGGATCTATTTTAAAAAAAAATTATTTGGTAGAGCTACTTTTAAAAATAGTTTTAAAAATTATTTTTAAAATAAGATTTTAAAAATAATTTTTAAAAACATCTTAGGACTATTTTTAAAAATAAAAAAAAAACTTTCAAACATGCCCTAAATTTCTTAATTGAATTACATGACATTGCCTTACTTTTGCTTTCACTAATATTGTTAGCTATGGACATATTGTTTGCAGACATGTTTAGAGTTAGGCTGTTGTCACTTCTTATATATTCTATATCCTATTTAAAAACAAATTATATAAAATTAATTATAATAATCTTTTATTGACCTGCGACACATCAAATTTATTTAGATTTATTTAAAAATATCTAAAAAAGATAAAAATAGAAAATATAAAAAATATGCATTTTATCTTCTTTTTTAGTTTTTAGTATCATGAAAAGAATTGTTTTTTAGTCATCCTATTTTTTATCATTTGTCATTTATTTTCATATTAAAAATATAAAAAATTCTTGATTTCATTTGATCTTTATCATTGAATTTGGTTTGAATCTATTAGTCAGTTATCATTGTTTTTGCATTTTTTAGCTTTATTTATCTCTTCCTTTTTGTCATTTTTTTATGTTTTCAATTTTATTATTTATCCTCATTATTTCATATTTATCAAAACAAAAAAGAGTTTTATCTAAAATTTCAGTCATGTAAAGAAAATTTTCATTAAAATATATCTTTTATTTAATTTTTTTATTTGTTAATTATCCTTTATATTTTGCATTGTTAGGTTGCATTTAAATACATCTAAAAAAATATAAAAAAGTAATGGTTTTTTTTTTAAAAAAAAAGAAAGTAGATTACAATTACAATTTTTATTATATCTATTTATCATTTTATTTTATTTTTTTAGTTATCTTTTATCTAGAAGAGTTAGAATATGACACAAATACACTAGGTTTGAGATAACTGATACTGGGAGACTCTCTTTCAATTATAAATAGAGATCAGGTCAAAGGTAAAATGACATTGAAAAATCATAAAGAAGAGATACTAAAAAAATCAAAAAGGATATACCCAGAAATTCATGGAAAAGAGAGAAAATTACATGGATGAAAGAAAAATAAAGAGAGAAGAGGAAGAGAATAAAAATCCATGATTTATTGATTTGTGGTTCTTGTTCATGGTTTTGTCTATTTAATTATTGTCATGAGTAAATAGAATAAGTTTCATGTGAACTTAACGAGAGGTGTTCTATGTTTAAGAGATTGGTATTCTAATGATCTTTGTGTTTGACTTGCAAATATGTAGTTGGTATCCAACTTCCCTTTACTTTATATATTATATGTTTGACCTATTTATTCCCTTCAATTTGGATACATGCTTTATTTTATTTTCTTGGAATCATGATATTTACCACATGATATTTATTCACGCGGGCGCAAACCTTTAGGCTATTGCGTTTTACATACTGTTTATTTTATTCTTTACCTTTTTTAATCATGATTCATTATATGAGATTATAATTGCTGGTTGGTTGCCAAGATGATTGCTTTTATTTTTATTTTTTCCTATATGTGTTCTCTGTGCATTAGTGTATCTCAACCTTAATTTTCATGTTCTATTTTGAATGTGTGACTGATAATAAAAAGTTTCAAAATTTTTAAAGTATTTTGTTTATTTTTTTACTTTATTTTCTTTGTTAATTCAATTTATACCTGTTTTTGAAAGTCACTAATGCATTATAACGAAGAGGCACAATTTTGAGTGGATTAAGACTCTTTAAAGTATTTTTAATTCACATCTTATTCATTGCAATTTTTTTAATTAATGTCATTATCATGCATTTTAGAAATAATTATCATGATAGTAGGTTTTAAACTTTTTAGTCGATGATAAAATAATAGATTATCCAGCTATTACATATAGCGATCATATCTATTCTCTTTAGATTTAAAAATAACACTTTTAAAAAATCATAGTTTCTAGTTGTTTTATGTAAGAACAATAGAATGTGTTAGGATTGTATACATTTATTTTACCTTTTTTGGAATAAAATTTAAATTATTTGTAACTTGAAGAGAATTTTGTATAATTTATTATTTATTTTAAAATTTACTTTTTTATCTTATATGTAACAATACATATAAAAATTAAAAATATATATACGATTTTCTCTATTTTTTGAAAATTTCTTTTTATTTGTTTCAATTTTCAAGTTTCTTTTTTTTTTTGTTGTTTTACTTATAATAAAAATAAAAAATATAAAAACACTAAAAATAAAAATATTTAATTTTCATATGCTTTTATATTACATTTCAAGATTATTTATTCAACTTTTTGTTTAAAATTACTACTTTTTATTCTATTTTTAAATTAATTTTCACTTTTATAGGTGAAGCTCATTTTTTAAATATATTTTTTTATTTCTTTAATATATAGATATATATATATATATATTTAGAAAAATTCATTCTCTCAGATTCTTACATTAATAACTCCAATCACTTAATTAGTTCTACCTCTGATAGAGTAGCAAATGAAAAGTATTAGGACATTTGAAAATTAATTTTATTTTTTATTTTATAAATATTGACATTATTTATTTTAGAGATTATAAAATATTTTTAGTTATAATGTATTACATAATTAATTTTTTTTATAATCATTTTTATTTAATGAGTGTTGTATAAAGTACCTAATACATTTTCTGTACACAATTAAACTCTTAAATCATTTTATTTGAATTAAAAGACCTGTTTTATTCATTTTGTGATTTTTAATTTTTCCTTTAAAAATTTAATAACAACTCCTATTTTATTTGTTAAGATGATCTTTATTTGCATCACGCGTTCTTCGAATATATTGTAGCATAACCAAGTTTGCATGTTTTGAAATTAATTCCATCCACGATGAATATGCATGTTTAGCCAAACAAATCACACACTTGAACTTTTATTTTCTAGAGATCTTTTCTTTTTGGGCTTTCAACCTTTTAGAGATCGTCCACAAACCGCAATTTTCGTATAGCTATGGATTTGTGGTACTGGGCCCCATTTTCACTGGGCCTTTTATTTAAGATTCAATGCATAGGCCTATAGCCATGGGCCCATAACCATCTGTTTCTATAATCAAGTCCCATGATCAATTAGGAACTTTCTGTTAACTCATTCCGCTGGTGAAGAATTTTGATAAATATGTACAAAACTATTCCTAGTTGTTTCGTCTTGTCGCAGAGTTAAAGTGCTTCCTTATTCTCAACTCTGAGGGAATAAGAATATGCAACAAGTATTGTAGCTTAAACTGCCTCGAAGGCACTCAATCGAGAAAGCAGACAAATGCAGAGAAGGGAGAAGGAAGGAATT